>JABUQX010116484.1:0-5000 GCA_015478945.1 Trachelipus rathkii | reverse complement strand
TATTTATATATAATATTATTATAATATATATATATATATATATTATAATATATAGAAATATTATATATATATATATATTATATATATAGATGGTAGGTGCGAGGATATATAGTATTACGCGGTTTTTAAGTGCAACCACACGTTGAATCATAAAAGCAGAGGGGACGTAGTAGGTGTGGTAATAATATATATATTATATATACGATATAATATATATATAAAAAGATATTATGTATATATATACTTATAATTATTATAAGTATATATATATATATAAATTTACATATATATTATAGTGAGTGAGGAGTGAGTGAGAATGGTATATTTATATAGTAATAGTATAGGGTGATATAAGTATAGTACCTACTCTATATAATTATATATATACTTATGTAAGCTGCTAATGATTTATATATAAGTGGCTACTACTCAGACTTATAGTTGTATAGATATTAGTATACTATTCATATATATTAGTATATATATATATATAGTATATATATATATTAATATACCGAATAAAAACATATTAAGAAACAATGAATATATGATATATCTATATAAACCTTTTATTACAAAACACGTATACTAAACGCTATTATACTATTATTAGTATACTATATATTACTATATAATATATATAGTATATATATATATCATATATACTCATAATATATAGATATATATATTATATATATCTATATATAATATTACGCGGTTTTAGTGCGAACACACGTGAATCAAAAAGAAAACACTACTTACACTTGCGCACCAAGTAAACTTTGTTTTCGGGACATGTGCGCCATTGCCGCACAACATATTCACGTGTCGCTGAAAATTGCAGAAGCACGAAGTGAACAATTCCATGCAAGAAATTTTTGTAATTTTTATATATTTTCCATGTAGGGTGGAACTAAGGGAATGGGCGCTCTGTTTGGGCTTGAAACCCATTTTTTTCTTGTTTGAGTAAGCTTAAGGAATATAATAATGTACAAGTATAAAGAAAGAATTAAAGGAAAAAAAACTCATTATATTGAATATTATCAATAATATCGAGTGAAAATAGGGGGTGCTGCAGTTTCGCAGTGCCTATTGCCCTTGATTCCGATGATGGACCTTCGTTTTCCTTCAATTGGGCTCTAGTGTTTGAGAGTACAGGGTGGTCACAAAAATACATTCAATGAGGACAATTCAAGTTGGGTTGTAACGTAATCACAAAAAAAAAACACGAAAGATGTATATCAATTCATTGTTAATGAGAAGTACATAAAATGCTAATTAGGTCAAAATATTTTTTTTCATTACTGGAGATCTCAATTACGGCACTTACACAATCGCCGGTCTATATGATTGTCTTCTGTGTGCAGAATGTGGACAATCACGTTGAAGGGCCTCCAACACAATAGTCTGCATCATGGTTGTATCCCATCTTCCTTGGTTCCTTTCTTCCATCACCTTGATATTTTGATGGAACCTCTCCTTGTTCCTCACTATAACATTCTAGATTATCCGGAAACCGATCTATAGACTTATGTAGAAGAAACCTTAATGCTGCATATAGCAATTCAAATTTTTGCAAGTCTGAAGGATTTTCTGTACATGTCATACATTAATTGGAAGATTTATGTTTGCCAAAAAAG
Organism: Trachelipus rathkii; assembly: GCA_015478945.1. Classification (NCBI taxonomy): domain Eukaryota; kingdom Metazoa; phylum Arthropoda; class Malacostraca; order Isopoda; family Trachelipodidae; genus Trachelipus; species Trachelipus rathkii. Next base: position 3,360 of record JABUQX010116484.1, on the reverse strand, counting down.
TTCCCCTGAACAACCAAGATAAAACTTTTCCAGGCAGATGTTTCAATATCAATCATGGAATTTATGAAATTGTCATCCTTGATGATTTGGCGAATTGAGGGCCGCTTAAGATTCCAGCTTTGAGTTTCTCCATACTTAACCCTGGAAAAAATCTGCAAATATATTTGAAACATTCACCATCTTTGTCTAGGGGCCCTAACAAATTGCTTCATCAGTCCTAGTTTGATGTGGAGTGGTGGAAAAATAATTTTTCCCTTGTCAACCAGTGGTTCGTTAATGATAATTTGATGCACCTACAGTCATATTTTCCCTAGCAGGCTATACAACTTTTTCCTAGTGGTCTTCTTTAGCCCCTACTATCCCACAAGCATTTGAAACAAGGGTACTTAGTATATCCGCTTTGCCCTGCCCCTAAGTTAAGGATGTTGGACCATCCTTCAATCAACGCATATAGCACACTGGTGTCTCATTTATTCTAAGCTTCTGCAAAGATCCTGCTTATTCTTTTATATTTTCATATTTCTCTTCATTATATAGTGAGTGACCTATTGGAAGTTGATGACATAACTATTGCCACTTGTACAATAAAAACCCACTTCAAGCTTCTTCGTTGAACTATCCATAAACAATAGCCATCTTCTGGTCGGTATTTAGTAACCCATTTGGAGTAGGAGTCACGATGTTACCTACAGTATTAATATTGTCATAGCAATTCCTTGAAATTGACAAGAGTGAAGAAGTACTAAATCTCTTGTCCGAAAAAGTTATTTTACATTCGGCCTGAGACAGTTCTTTTCACTTAGTATAGATGCTAAAAGCTCAGAATCTTCCTTGGAGAGACTTAACTCTCTTACTAAATCATTGATCTCTTCTTGGGAGAACTGTTGCTGTGTAGAAGTACTTTCTTCATATTCACTACCACTATCTGCACGTGTACACACCAAATCCTGCATATCTTCTTCATCAGACAATGCTAGTCTGGGAGTGTATGTGAACCTGGGATGGGGACATCGTCGGAGTGTTGGTACAGGTCGCCTTGCTGATTCCAAATCCGGATACTCAAATTTACGTTTTTTGTAAACTTTGCTGATACCTACCACATTAACCAAACAATAAAATAATCTAACTTGTGGTAATTTCCTTTGGCTCCCGCCTACCATAGGACACCAAATTAAGACTCTTTTCTTCGTCCAGTTTTCCACTGACACGTAGATTTTCTGCACGACGTTTCAGACCATCATGGGGAGCAAGACTTTTTCTTGGTCTCCGAGTTCATTTCCAAAGCTATATTTAGATATGCTTGCTTCCTCAAAGTTACAGCCAGTAAATGATTTATTCTTGCGTTCTCTAGGCAATATTCACCACAGAAGGTAGGCAGAATACATGCGAGTTAGTTCAAACAGGCTCTTCGTGAGGTACTCCATAGTGTTCTGAAAATAGATAAAAAATAAAGTTATATATAAAGATAACACGCCTCTTAAAAGAAATAAAACGAAGTTACTGTAAAATATGCATTAAACAAGATATTTGTTATAAGAGATAAATTCCGGAAACCACCCCTGTGATCTTAAGAAACTGAGCCAATCACTGGAAAACTAATGTCATTTTCTGAAATCAGCACCACCCGAGTATACTATAAATTCGATAAAAATATCCTTAGGAAGCTTGGAAAAAATTTGTTTTCTCATTATATTGAATGTTATCGATAATATCGAGTGAAAATAGTGCAGTGTTGCAGTTCTGCACGCAGCTATACACGAACCAACTCCTGATCATGCCACATAAAATTTACACGAGGACGTTCAGTGATCTGAAAGATCACCTAGCGATCTGGTAGACCTCGTTCTGTTCTTACAGGCCTCGACCTGTAAACTGTACAAAGCACTTAACTGAGCCGAAATTCTCTTGCGTAGCAATATAGCCATCAATGTCTACGCAAAATGTAACTACACCACAAAAATTCTATGTCACCATCGATTAGAGAGAACCTAAGGTTAAGGGCTTACAAAAGATCGCCAGGCATCTGCGCTCGAAGATGCGCCTGACAAGAAGGCTATGACACCGAAAAGTGTTAAAACACGCTTAGTACACCTGGACAAGTCATCCATGGATGATGCGCGTCTCGAGCCAGAAGAAAGTGTGCGTCTGTCCATGTAGCACGAAGAGGTGTGTGAGATAAGAAAATGTTTTAGCAAACAAAAACGGACCCCACGCCACCTAGCGGGTGGTATGCTACATCATTCTAGGTAACTAGCCATGCCAGTCTAGTCAGAACTAGCCTTACCACGGTCTTGACCGTATGCTGTCGACGAGTAGGCCAGCATCTCCATCAGTCCACGCCGCGTTCTCTTGTGAACTTTCCTTGAGAGTGAAGGTTGGAATTAATTACACGATGATGGTCGAGAGATGAGTGTGTGAGATCTCCCACGAGTGTCTAAAACCACTTCGCAGGCCGTTCCTGATGTACCAGCAACCGTCTGATAAATTTAGTAACAACAACAAGCCAGACTCATACATCAAAATGAAACCGTAGACCTTTCCAATAGGATCATAACGCGCCCATTAAAAGCAAGGTTACTCAAAAAGCTTGGCCTAAGTGATAAACGTCTATCAATTATATAACAATAGACGATAAACCCTCTCGTCAGCCCTATCGGCAAGCTAACCCTACGTGCCTACACATTATTAAATCGACCTGCGAGCAATTTTTGACAAAGTCTGACTGCACGACAGAAACGGAAGCCTCGCTCCGTGGACCCATAATGGTCGCAAGGAAAATGGACGCGCACAGATCATACTCTCCATTCCAAACAATATACCAAACTTACCTAACATAACCTAATACCTAACCAACCTCAAACCTAACCTAACCTGACCTAAAGTTACCTTATGTCCCTTTACCGTATCCGTTCAACTCGGAACATCTTTTTGATGTCGAGGGCGACCCATTTCTGTCTCCCCATTTTTCCCTGGTCGAGCCACTTGGGGCCAGTCCCCGCAAAACAACAACAATCTCTTAGTTCTTAAGCTAACTCTGATAATACGTGTGGTGAGAAGTTTCACATGGAGTGTTGGCATGTGGCAAAAATCTACAGAGCAGATTTAAGTGGCTATGTCTTTCAAAGAATTATTTTATTTTGATTCATAATAAATATTGCAAGGTCTCGTGCAGTCGCTGTAGCGAACAGTGTTCATATTCTCCTCTATCTCTGCACTCTCTCTCTCGTATTATCTACACAGCTCACCCGAACTCGCGCGTCTGTGTCCTCCGTACATCTCGACTTTCACTGTGTGGTACCCGACTATAGATGATCCTATATATATACCCTCATGCACTACATCTCACTCTCGCCTTATGCA
>JABUQX010116483.1:20000-37676 GCA_015478945.1 Trachelipus rathkii | reverse complement strand
CACGCTTACCAAGAATAAATGATAAAGACAAAAATTACAGAGTACTATATATATATATATATATATATTAATAAATATAAGCAACTATAACATAGTTAAATTTTTGCATTCCGAAAATTTAGTTTTTGTCCCTTACTTATTATTTCCCGATTACATATTCAAGTTTAGCCTGTGAGTGTATTCATATAATATATAATTATTAATGTACCACCTCACATTATAAACTTTCCGCACTTAACCCTAAACTACTTTTTCACCCATTACCGCCACTGTTTCCACCCTATGAATATAACTTGCATATAATTATAGTATAGCTTATTAACCTAACTAAGTGCCCATCTATGATTACTAATTTATTTTTTTAACAAATCCTCAGTACAATATCATTGCATATACATACTATATATTTTAGAGAGCTTATACTTCTCGAACTAGACAATATAATTACTTTTATATATTCTCGAGCTACACGTTTATATTGAATTTGTGCGCCATACCCGGATCTACCAATTGGGTATTGGGAGAGAAGATAATATCAATTACTAGGCCTATTGATAGCTCTATAATTATATATGATATCATTCGAAACACAGGCTTTAATCTCTACAACACGTCCTTATCCTTGTCTTTTTCCTATGGTGCCAGCATATCAACAATTTGCTTTTAGTCTTACTCGTGCCTTGGTTGTCTTTTCTATCAATATAACATAAATGTGTGTGATTAATTTACACACATTGCAAACCTGACACTCAACACATAAATGTGAGTGTTGTCGAGTCGACGCACATATGACAATGCAATCAATAAAAATTTTAATCATCATACGCACATATCCAACCGCGTATTACTCTATTTTTCTCAACTAATGCTCAGTTAAACACTTCATCACAACTTCTACCCTACTTCCGGCTGCCACTCTCAACTTACCGAACTCCACTTTCCACTTGGTGAAGATAGGCTGCGTTTCAGGACAGTGGTAGACGGATGTGTTCGCGCTCACAATCTTCTACCCGTTGCAAAAAAGTTGAGAAAATGAGGGAGACGACGAAACATACAATTGTATTTAAGCAAGTTTTAACTTGGCATAATGACTCAACAGGCGTTCAATGATAGAGTTAATCTAGCGGAAGCGTTCAATGGCGGGTTAGCTGATATAATGGTGTTGGTCGGCTAGGGCGCTCTGACATGGATCAAAAGTAATGCTATAGCCACCGATAGTCGAAGCGTCGTGTAGACATAACCATGCGCTGTCAATAGTGATTGTTGTTAGGAGATGTAGCCGGACGTAAAGACACGGGCCGCTATGTGTTTATGCTAATACCATGGTTATTTCATGGTGGCATAAGAGTGTTTATCAGAACATGATTCTGAGATAGAGATAGGAGCGATGAGTGTTAGAAATGGTGGAGGATGGAGTGAGTGGCAGGGTGCCTACCTATATATGAGACACCGGTTGATTCTAGGTCGTGGTGTAGGAAGGAACTCCTGAAGAGAGCTTTCGAAGAGGACTTGGTAGAGAGATTTTGGTCAGGCGTGCGGTGGACACGGAGAGGGGCTATGAAAGATGAAAACGTGGATACGCAGTAAGGTTATAAGGTGCTTGTGTTGTTTTAGATGACCTCCTCGCTCGTGAAGTTATGTTGATAGGTGACGCAGCTAGAAACAGTTCTGCAGTTTAAATATTAATAGGGGTATTAATATGTCTGGATGAGAGGGAACGGACGATGCAGAGTGTAGTGGAAGTTTGAAATGGCTAGGAAGGTGGCCTGGCCAGCAATTAAATTCGTTTGGTGAATGCAAAGCGGACTCACACGTCTTGAGTGTGCTGGGGGTCTTACATGGGGTATGTTGTTAACCTGTGTTATTGTTGTGTAAGTGAGACTATGGTCTGGAATAAGAATATAGATCTAAAGTTTACATAATGTGTTCACATGGACATCTTAGGTAGAAGCTAAGCGAGTGGTGAACGAGAAATTGTTAAAGAAGAGGAATGAACGTATTAGAGAGTGGGTGGTGTGAAGAAAGAGAAAGGGGTAATCGAGAGAATAAATGAAAGTAATGTTGAAATGATTTGGTCAGTGGAAGGATGATGATAGTAGGTTGGTTAACGCGATGTATAGAGTGTGTGAAGTTGTGTTGTGGGACGACCGGCTGGGAGAACCGAGAGAAAGTGGATTGGAGTCGGTGACGAATGTCTGAAGGAGAGATGTGAGTTTGGCAGAGGCTGGAAGAAAGGTGCATAATAGGGAGAGAATGGAGAGGTTTGTTTGGATGGGGGCATGGTTGTGGCCACTCTGGGCCAGCGGGATGTAATCCCTCTTACAATTGACGAATTACCCAATCAGTTGAAGGGGGGAGGGGTTAGGTTGTAACGTTTGAGCTTGCCAACAGAGTGTCGATCCAATAGCTCCTTATTAGGGTGGATTTTTCTGTATGGTGTTGAAGCGTCTCACTTATTTAATCGGTGCAAGAGGGTGAGGGATGCGTAATAGGGTCATGGGCTTTGGCTTTATTCGGCTCTGTTACTGGTCCATACTTAAGAGTTGTTCCCTACCTAATTCTTTTGCTTTCAGGTATGATTTACTTGTTTCTCCGTGGAATGCTTAGTGTGACACCGTTACCCACAAAATCTATTTATGAAACAACAACTCATGCGGCCACACAATCGTGTGGTAGTAGTGTTACGGAAACCGCAAAAAATAGAAGAAGAAGAAAAGAAAAGAACAACTTCAACTTATAACGAGTTTACTGATCGACACAAAATCATTTGAACTATGTATCATACCCCTTAATGAATTAAAATCCTCTAATTTCTGGGGGTATTTTCTCTACGATTCCATAAAGTAAATGAAAAGGAATGTCATATTCTATCAGCGTTTTCCTGGTTTTACCACAAATATTAACAACGAGGAGGGTATCATCAAAATGTAAAAAATTTGAAAAAATATTGGCCATTTCGATTAAAAATATTTTGATAAAAAGCAACACATACAATAGTTAAACCCTTATTCTTCTCACCCATACAGTTGATAACTTTCATAAATGCTCGTAGTCTTATTCTAGGAATATTTATTACATATTCTATTTTTTCTCCCAGACATAGAGTGACTATCCAAAAACCTCCGTTCGAAATTAAACGATAAGGAAATTTTAATTGATATTTAGTAGCAATTGTTTTAAGTATATTTTTCCTACACAGACTAGTATGTATTAATTAATTTTAACTCTCTATGTTTCACTTCAAATCTCATACACCATAAATGAATAAAGAGTACCATATTCACAAACCATCCGTGGATAGTGCACTATAAAATGATGCTTAAGCTTTAAATTAGAATTACTAGGAACTTAAACTTAATACTACATTCATGATGATCTAGAAATCAAAGTAGATAATCACAAACATGTATTTCCCTTTTTGAAGTGTTTGAAAATAAAATAACCAAAATTTCTCTCACTCACGTGGTACGTGGGTTATTATGGCTTACACTTTCTCATTACAAATTTGAATATTTATTATGTGATTTCTAAATTAAATCATAAGTTTCTCTACGTTCTCGTCTGGCTATCTCATTTGCACATCTTTTAACATTATTCACTTGCCTGATAGACTATTAATAATAAGCGGAGCTAGTATTCTAATTCTATAAGATTTCAATATGAAAATAATGTAAGAATTAACTATAACAATATAACACTATATGAATAATCATATACACTATCACATCCAACAGTGATACTATGAACCAATCGCAAACGGATGATATATGTATAGTGTCCGCGATATATTAAAACACTCTGAGATATAAATTATTTATTAATGTAACACGAACTAATTATATAACCGTATTATATTGTAATATCTCTCTAATACACACGCACATAACGAATCTACACCTAAGATCTTTACGTGAGAATAGGAATATTTTAAAACCGTAAGTACGCCGATAATTACTTAATTGAAGAAAAGGTAAAGCGCTCTATTCTCAATGACTCTGAAAACTAACTTTAATTCTCGAAGTAAGAAAATGTCTTAAGCTTGTTTATGTCATTTGACAGTTATTTAGTTTCTGTTCAGCTTTAAAGCATTGCCATATCAGTAATTAAATTCGACAATTATAACTTTGATACAGAACCCTCCTATATGAGTACCACACTCACCACTCACACGAGAGGAAGGAGAGATCAGCAAGCTGAGAAAATAGAATTGTAAAGGTTCATATTAACCTCCGATTTTACACGTGCATAAATATCCTTTCTGCACTTTAAATAAATTATCTTATAAAATCATATATTATCTTGTTGAAAATAATAAATATATATATGTCGTTATTAATAATATTTACAGCATTATCTGATGTAGGATAAGATTTTAAAAAAATAATTTATTTATTCGAGATTGAACTTTTATTGGAATGACATTCTAGAATAGAGTAGAGTAGTAATGCTCCTAATTTTGTTCTCACTCTATAAAGCACTGTGAATACGAACCAATGGAATTTGACTACGAATTCAGATTAAATCATTCAAATATAGGTAAGAGTGGCATATTTCTATACTCACCGGAGTATCTATAATTTACTAGTGGCCATATTACCATTGCTAATATCATTTAAGAGTGAAGATTCGGAACAAGAATCCATATATTTACATGCAATATCATAAACGTCATCAATCGAGAACACATTTTTCAAGGTATCAATAATAGGAAAATAAAAAATACGTATTGGAAGTTTTTCAATGACGATTTTAAAATTAAATTTCTTCAACTAGTTTTATATCCTATTGTTATAAGCTGAGGATCAACATAGAACTCGTTTTTACGTATTTACTTTAAAGTTAAGAATTCACTATAAAATAATGAAAATGGATTTTGAACGCTATTAAAAACCTGTTCTAGAGCATGTGAGTCAATTCCCCTCCTTGAATAGGGCTATGCCCGTGAGGTGTGAACTTTAAAAAAAAAAAAAAAAAATCATGAAATTTAGAAAGAACCTTGTTTTTAAGTAAGTGCAAGAAAGATGAATTAAAAATTAGATTCTCAGCTTGGAATATTTCTTCTTTAATTTTCTTTCTTGATGCATAATCATTATGAAATTTTTGAGAGGCAAATTGCAAAACTTCTTCCTCGAATTTACTTTGTAGTTCAGAAACAATATCATCATAATCGATCATTTCTAAAGGATGAAAAAAATTACTATTAAATAGATTATAATTTTGATGTTTCAAAAGAGATTGAATATTATTACTAGAGGTACCGCTTGAAGACGCTAAAAGATTATAATTATTAGAACTACAAAAATCAATTTGAGAATTTGTTTTGGTTTTTGGTTTTTGTAACTTTGATGCGAGTTTAAAACATTTAACATGAAACAAATGTTTTTTTCAAATGCCTTTTAAAGAAATATTTTATACAAAATTGCTTATGGGAATTACCTTGCCCACATATAAATTTACTTTCAGGATATTCCTCTGGGTGAAAAACTTGTGAATGCAAAATCAAACTAGCAACACTAGGTACTTTTTCCCTACAATAAAAGCAAACATAACTAAATTTAGCAAATTCCATTTTATGACTAAAAATTTTAATTTTATCAAAAGTCTAATCAGAAATTTCATCGGTATTATATGAAGTAATATCAGAAATTAATTCACAAACATCAGAAACTGTTTTATCCTACTCTGTTTTAATTTCAAAAAAGTATTTTTGGATGAATAACCAGACTTGAAGATTCAATTGGTACTGGAGGTAAAGTACATGAAAAGCTTTAAAGCAGTTTTCAACAGCCTTTAAGAGTGAATCAAATCCATATAAAACAGAATTCATTACGCCGTAGCATTGAACTGCATTCAGATCTTTTCCCTGAATAATTACAAATGGTTGCATGTGTAAAGACATTTCCCCAAGTTTTTCTTATCTTCTAGATATGATGATAGGAATATCCTCAGCATTCTGAAAAAGAAATATATTAATAGAAAAATGGCATAAATCATAAAACTACCAATTCAAGGAATATTAAGTAATAAAAGTTATTAGAGGAAAAATTTTTAGCTTAGTAGAAATGTATAACACACAACTAAATAAAATTACCTGAGCATGAATCATAAAGGCCTCTTGCATGTCACCTTTTGAAGGATTTTAAAATGCATTCTATTTGGAGTGAAGTTCAACTTTTTTAACTTTTAGCAGCAAGGTAAGAGATACCAGAAGAACAGCATCTATCTCCTATACGAGGACAAATTTTGAATGAAAAAAAAAATACCAGCTCGCTTTTAAGGGTTTGGTATTAAAAACTTTGGCTATTTAAACAAAAATTTCAATTCTCCGCAATAACATAAGGAAGAAAAGAAAAAAACCTGTAAATTGTGGAAAAAATTACGTTATCAAATGCAACTATGTGTAGGATGGGTAAATGTTAAATGGTTATGTGTTGTTATGTAAAATTTTTTGAGCCTTATAAAATTTAATTGATCATATATCATTATGTTGTTCTATGTAAAATTAAGTTAGTGGGGGCTTGGATGGAGAGGAAGGTGATACGAAAGGAAGTAGGTAAAATTAAGAGTGAGAAGTTAAGTGAACAAGACAAAAAGGATAAGTATGTAAAGAGCGCGCAGTAAATGGTTGAATGTGACAATTGATACTGAAAAATGTGGGGGCAAATGAGGAAGCAATTGTTCATAGATGCAAAGGAAGTAGTGTGGTGTGCTTAAATGTAGGAAGTAGATATAGTAAACAGCGAAATGGTGGAACTGAAGAGGTGAGGAAAGCGGTTGGATAAAACAGAAAAGAAGTTGAATGTATAAGCAAATGATCGAAATTCAAAGAAAGATCTTGGAATTATATAAGGAGGAAAAAAGAAATACTAAAAGTGCATAACGTAGGAGAAAAACAGAGGTAAATGAACAACAGTTTGGAAGGAGGATAATGGGGCACAAGGGAATAGTGGAAGCTCTTCTGGAGGAACGCGAAAGTTAAGAATGAGAATAAGGGAATTCTGCTTAGAATAATGAAGAGTTGTGCTGTAACTGAAATGAAATGAATGTGAGGGGAGTGATGAAAAAACATTCGAAAATCGCACAATTACTTACAGTATGTAAGAGGTGACGTTGATGGATGTGGGTTTGATGTGCATAGAAGAATAGGTATTTGGGATGAGGTTATTAGTAGGAGGAGGTAAGGGTAGAGTGAGAAAGTTTGAAGAATGGTAAATCTGCAGGTATAGGAGAAAATTACTGGGGAATGATCAAGAACGGAGGCGAGATGGTGAAAATCGATTGGATTTGGAAATTGTGTAATAAAGCGTATATGGAGGGTAAGTTTCAAGGGATTGGAGGAGAGCGGTAATGTCCTTATATAGTGGTAAGGGAGAAAGGGGCACTGTAGAATTTCTGTAGGGGAATAATTATTGAGTGGTTGTAGGAAGGTATTATGCTGGGTATTTTGTCGACAAGAGTGCGTCGAGGACGAAGGGATCTGATTGGTGAAGAAAAGGTGCGTTTTAGGAGGGTGAGAGGATGTGGATCAATCTTTACATTGAAACAATGATTGAGAAAATGAGGGAGAAGTAAGAATATAATTGTATTTAGGTTTTATGGATTTGCAACAGGCGTATGATAGAGTAATAGGGAAGAGCTCTATGGCAGGATGTTAGTGATATATGGTGTTGGTGGTAGGGGCTTCTAATGGAATCAAAAGTATGTATGAACGATAGTGAAGCCGTGGTGTAAGAAAGGATGGTTCAATGGTGATATGTTTAGGCATTATAGCGGGAGTGAGCAGGGTTGTGTTATGTCTCCTTGGTTATTCAATTTGTATATGGATGGTATGAAAGAATTCGAGGTGGGGATGGCAGGAATGGTGTTAGAATGATAGGAGAATGGAGATGAGTGGAGGGTGCCTACCTATTTATATGCGGATGATTTGGTTTTGTGTGGCGAATCTGAAGAGAAGTTGAGAGAGGATTGATAGAGAGATTTTGCAGACAGGGTGTGTAAAGGAGGGGACTTGAAAGTTAACGTGGATAAGAGTAAGGTTATGGGTTGTGAGTGAGGACAGGTGCCTCAGTGTGAAGTTATGTTAGATGGTGAGCAGTTTGAAAAGTGTACTGAGTTTGACTTTAAGGGTATAACATGTTACGGTGATCGAAGGGAACGGATTGATGCAGAATGTATGGAAGTTGTGAATGGCAGGAAGGTTGCGGTGCAATAAATCGTTGGTGAATGTAAAGGGACTAAGTCTTGAGTGTGCCTAGGGGTCTTACTGAGGGTATGTTGTTACGTTGTGTTATTGAAGTAGTGGAGACTAGGTCTGAAATACAGAAGTATAGATCTAGTTTCAATGTGTTCGATGCGACAATCTTAGGGGAGTGCTTGGTGTGAGAAGTATTGATAAACAATGAGGAATGAACTTTTAGAAGTTGTGTGGTGTGAAGAAAGGGTAAATGAAAGAAATAAATGAAATAAAAGAGATGGTTGGTATAGGAAAGGATGAATGATAGTCGGTTGGTTAAGCGGATGTATAGTGTGAGTGTGTTTGGGAACCGACAGGCTGGGAGACCGAAGAAAGAAAAGGTGGATTGAGTCAGTACACGAATGTTTGAAGAGAGAAATGGAGTTTGGTAAGAGGACCGAGAAGGAAAGGTGTATAGACAGGTAATGAATGGCGGCAGAGGAATGTTGAAAAAAAAAAAAAGCGGGGGGTTTTTTTTTTTTTGTTTTTTATGGTTTGTGGCCCACACCTGGCCAAGGATGAACTTACGATTGGACGATCTAACATGGTGAGGGTCGTCGCTGTTCCATGGAAGCTTTAGGGTGGATTTTTCTGACTGCGATGAGTTTCACTGATTACTGGTACTGAGGGGGCGGTAAGGCGGGGCTTTCTTTTCGACTTATGTCGTGTTCTTCTACTGCTTTTCTTTTGCGATGCTCGTCACGCACCTTAATCCCATTCTTGGGAAATAGGGAAGATAAGATATATATACATATAGTAAACTATATATATATATATATATATATAAGTATCTGAGCGCTTATATTATTGCATAATTTACAATATTTAATATTATATATATTATATAGTTAATATTTATAATTATATACTATAATATAGATATATACTATATATATAGTATATAATACGATAATACTAATATATATTAATATATATATAGGTATATATTATATAATATATATATATGATAGTATATATATATATATAAGGTAATATTATTATATAATATATATACTTAATATAGTTATATATTTATGAATTGAATCTTGATATGTTGGGATATGATTGGATTTAGGAAGTTGTGTAGATACAGCGTTTTATGGATGGGTATAGGTTTCCCAAGGGATTGGAGGGAAAGAAGTAGATAGTCCGGCCTTGATAGAAGAGGATAAGGGAGAAGAAAGGGGAACATGTATGAAATTTAGATGGGGAATACAGTTTTATTGAGTGTTGTACGGGAGATATATGTGGATATTTTGGTCGAAAGAGTGCGTCGCGTGACTGAGGGACTGAAATTGGTGAAGAACAAGTTGCGTTTAGGAGTGGTAGAGAACGTGTGTGTGGGGATCAAATCTTTACATTGAAACAAAATGATTGAGAAAGTAGCAATGAAGGGAGAAAGAAGAAAATAACAATTTTGAAATAAATATTACTGGAGTTATGCAACAGGGCGGTATGATAGAGTTATTAGGGAAGCGTTTATGGCAGGTTAGTGATATAATGGTGTTGGTGGTAGGCTTCTGAATATGGAATCAAAGTATGTATGACGATACTGAAGCGTGTGTAAGAATAAATGGTGTCATGGTGATTGGTTTAGGATTAATAAGCGAGTAAAGACAGGTTGTGGTTATGTCGTCGCTTGCAGTTATTCAATTTGTATAGGATTGGGGTTATGAAAGAATTTGAGGTGGGGAATGGGCAGGAGAATGGGTAGTTTGGAATGGGTGGAAGAATGAGTTTTGAGTGAGGTGCCCTACCTATTTAGTATGCGGCATGATTTGGTTCTGAGTGTGGGGCGAATCTTGAAGAGAGTTTGAGAGGATTGTAGAGAGATTTGGCAGGGTGGTGTGAAGGAGGCGCCTTGAAAAGTAAACCGTGGATAAGAGTATAGCGTTTGGTTGTGAGTGAGGACTCTCAGTGATGAAGTTATGTTAGATGGTCGGCAGCTGGAACAAGTGTCTAAGTTTATATTTCAGGGTTTATGTTGGATGAGAAGGGAACGGACGATGGCAGAGTGTAGTAGGAAGTTGTGAATGGCAGGGAAGGTGGCTTGGTGCAATTAAATCGTTGTGAATGTAAAGGGACTAAGTCGTTGAGTGTGCTAGGGTCTTTTACATGAGAGGTATGTTGTTACCGTGTTGTTCATGTATGCGTAGTCAAGGAGACTATGTCTGGAATATGAGAAAGCTGATTCAAAGGATCTTAAAGAGTTACATGGTGTTCAGATGAGAAACAATGCTTATGGGGTGTGCTAGGATGTGACGAAGAGAATTCGAATAACCGAGAGGAATGTGACCGTTATTTCAAGAGAGTGGTGTGAAGTGTGAAGAGAGGCGGTAAAGTAAGAGAGAATAAATGAAAGTATGGTTTGAGGAATGCGTTTGTCATGTTGGTGGAACGAGATAATGATAGTAGGCGTGGCTTAACGCGGAGAATTGCTATAGGTGGGTGAAGTGTGTTGGGAACGACCGCTGGAGAACGAGAGAAGAGTGGATTGAGGTCGGGTGAACGAATGTCTAGAAGGAGAGAAATGATGAGTTTGGCAGAGGCGAGAATGAAAGGTGCATTTGATATAGCAGAGAAATGGGAGCGGGGTTTTGGGTATGGGGGCGAAGATGGATATGTGTGCCACACTGGGCCAGGGGTAACCCTTACATTGACGATTATACCCATCGACGGCATGTATGGAGTAACGTCAGCTGTCCCATTGAGATGCCTGTGAGCAGCTAGGTGAGTATTTTCACTTCTGTGACGAGCTTCAACGTAATTGTAATGGTAACAGAGGTGGGGCGGGTAGGCTGGGCTTTTCTTTTCGTATCTGCGTTTTGTCATGTCTCAGGCGTCACACTCACAGACTTTATTATCATTTTTCGCGATGCTTGTATAAAGCACCTTTAACACTCACATCTTGGGGGCAAAGAGGACAGGTGAAGCAAAAGAAAGAAAAGAAGAAATATATATATATAGTAGATATAACTATAGTATTATAATATAAGCGCTTGGGTTCAAGTACAGCTTTTATCAGTCAAAAGTACTCGCATCTAGATTCTGTTCAAGTACAGTATTCTAGAATTTGTTCTAAGTTACAAGTACCACAGTACTTTATGAAAACTTGCATATATATAGTATATTATATATATAATAACTAATGTATATATATAGTTATATATAATATATATATATTCTATAGTAGTATAATATATGTATATATATAATTAATATATGTATATATATGTATATATAATATAATATATTAATAGTATATTAGTATAATATATATTATATGTATAATAATAATCATCATCGTCATCATCATGCATACATCGATCATCATCATCATCATCATCATCATCATTATATCAATCCATCATCATCATCATCATCATCATCATATCATCATCCATACATGCACGCGGCCTTCTCGTCCTAACCTGGGCGGTAGGTGCGATTAGATGTAGTAAGTAAAGAAGAATACTGAAAGCGAAGTCGAAAAGAGGAAACTCAAGCCTTACTGCTCCTTTACTATCTTTTTTTCGACAATCAACTCGTTCAGCTTAGAAAATCCACCTCCTACGGCAGCTTACAACACGGAGACGTGCGACTCGGGGCACCCTCACTCACAGAAGCATGGCAATCATCTTCATGTCGGGTCATGCCCTTGGCCAGGTGATGCCCTTAACACACCGATATACGCCTAGCTCGACAAACAACGCCAGTCGTTCACATCCTAAATTATGCACCTTTTTTCTTGCCGCATGTGCGCAAACATGCACAATTTCTAATCTTGGAAGCAACCCATCGATCCTAGGACATAATCCCTTAGTGGTTTGGACTTACATACCACGCTTTTTTTGTCGACCTGCTCTAGACCGACACACGGGTGCTATAAATCTCCGCAGAACACACTCACTACTATCACACAAGCATCCGTATTTAACCCGAAACACGGACCTATCTTCCCAATCCTTTCACAATTGACGCAAAACAACCATCGATCAGTAGCATTTCATTTATTGCTCGTCGGATACATACACCCCTTTCTTACAAATTCACGATAAACGGTCTCAAAAGAACGCTTTATTAATCCTAATATACTTATATCAAATTTTTTCTCTGTCCACATAACACTACGCCCTAATGGAAGGTCCCATCGCTGAACACATTGTACAATTAGAATCAATTACCAAGAGATCTTATTCCAAACACATAGAGATCAAGTCTCACTACCCTTAGCATTAAAAGGGTATAAATATACCGTCAGTTAGACCCTATAGCAGCGCACGACTCAAGACTTAGAGTCCCCTTTACATTTCACCAACGATTTAAATTGCAGCCATGCGCAATCTTCTGCCATTCAACAGACAATGAAGGACGTTTTTGTTAAACCTTAAGCACTCTGACATCATCCATTCCCTTTCATACCGAACATCTATTCTTAAATAATTTAAAACTCAGACACTTTTCCCAAGATGTAAAAACTATGTAAGCATTAACGTTCACACACACCAGGAGGACTGTTCCCTCAAGCACTTCCACAATCCATAACCTTCACTTCATACGTATCTACGTATGTACTTTTTACAAACCCTTCCTCTTATACATAAAAACCCTTTCAAAGATCTCGTCTGAAGACTAGTGATCCCTCAAACTTACTTCACTTCGATTCCGTGACACAAAACTCAAAATGCCATTCCGAGGCATCTAATATCAGGCAACCTGCACTCTCAACCTCTTGCCTCCTCCATCATTTGCCACTACTATCAACGCACTGCCGACCCCCGCTCAATTCACTTATCATAGATTCATCCACATATAGAAATTAGAATAACCAAAGCGAGGAACATAAACAAGTCCCTGGCCGCTCAACTCGTGAACGTATTGAATTTGAATTGAACAACCAATCATTCCGACAGCTATTTATTCTTTTTCACACGTTACACTTATCTTCCAACATACTTTTGTTCATTCAGAAGCTTTAACCATCAAGCATACAATATAACTGACTTATACACCTGCCATAAGGTGCGAGCTTTCCGCTAATTAATCCTAATCAGTGACGCCTGTTGCAATCATAAAAACGTAAATACAATTTCGATTCCTTGCCCCTCTTGCCCTTCGGAACCTATACCTCCATAAAAGCACTTTGCTACTCAACTTCCAAATCCATCAATCACCATGATCTTCCTATAAATGCAGCAAGTAAACCGCATTGTACGACCCGTACTAAATGTATGAGTATGTCATTCCTATATTTTTAAAAAATGGAGTTGGTTAATAGATCGTCTAGAGAAGCCAAAGGCTCCTATACCCATGTTTAATTTTTAATTACAAAAAGAGATATGATTCATTGGAAACATCCATTTCTACTGAAGCATGGGTTCCAGAATTTATAATTGACACTCAACATTTTTAGTCAAAAACTATTTGTCATACCATAATTTAACACTAAGAACTTAGGTTTCACGGTAAGGTTGCTAAGATAATCCTTTGTATATGAGGTTCGGCCTGTTTTCTGGGGAAAATGGAAGTTAAGCGGAAATATGCACAGGTACAATTGCGTGGTTTTCTAAAACAGGCAGTATGAGTGTTTGAAAAGTAGATTTGCATAATAATGATATAGAATAAAACTTATTTGTCACATATCATTTTTAATTTTAAGAATAAAACTCCCTTTACCTCTAATGCTTATCAGTAAATATAGCATTACAAGTGCGGATTGACTGCCGATGCACGTATACATAGGGAAAAGACAAGTATACCGGAGCCTTTCCAGAAACATATTGATGGTGAGACATACAAGGCAATTTTCATTAGACCTCTAGAGACCATCGTTACCATGTTCATTCCCCAGCTATTACTCAGTGTCAGACTATAAATGAACTACATGTCCGTAAATAACAAAAGAATAGATCATATAATTAATACTTTACAACAGTGTTATGTGTGATTATCTAGTGCAATTATAAAACACATTTTATTTATTGTATTTATTTTTATTTATTATTGATTGGAGCAACTATTCTCATATATTACAATGTGCGGATGTAAATTTCAATTTTTTTATTATTAATGCAGAATTTTCAATGGACAATTTGGTAACGAGGCTGTTAATGTTTTTTTGAAAACATTTATTTTAGTTATTACTTTTATTTTCTTTCATTTTAGTTATTATTATAATTTTTGTTCAAAAATATTCATTATGACTTTATTAAAATAAATTATTGCATTACATTGGCCCTTTTCTTCATCACAACTGTAATGTTGACGAAAGGACCAAAGTAGTGCAATAAATTGTTGCACTACTTTGGCTCTTTTCACCATCATTCGTGGGAATTTTTCTTGTTTTTTTTCGTTTTTATTTTCACCACTTTGCTTTTAAATTACTTTTTTTTAATATTATAATTTTCTCAACTTTAACGATTTTTATTTTCACCACTAAAATATTGTTTTGACTCCCTTGATATATATTCTCCATTATTATCATTTTCACCATAGTTCCCACTTATTTTCTCACATTTAAGTTTATGATGCTTCACTAATATTTTCATCACTATTATATTATTCACTACCAGTTCCAGTTTTCACCACTTTTCTCTACCACTCTATGTTCAATGGGACATATATTTTGATCCACCAAAACATGCTCTAGAATTCATCACTTATACAACCTTTATCATTATTATCATTTTTACCACAATCATCGTTTGCAAATTAAAAAGAAAATCCTTCTGCCATTTGTTTTCTTTCATCATTATTATCAATTTCACTGTTTATCACTTTTCCATCTTTCATCACTATAATCTTTTTCTTTGTTTTTTTTCACCCCAATAAAGAAAGAACTGATTAGGACTTCATCTTCTTCCATTTCTCCCCCCTCCCTGAATAGGGCTATGCCCGTGAGTGGTGGTGACATCTGTAAAAAAAAAAAAAAAAAAAAAAGGACTTCATCTTCTTCCATTTCATGTAATCTTATATTGTTGCGAAGTGCAATAGAGCAGTAATGAAGAAACCTTCTAATGAGGTCATAAGACCTTCAAGATAAAAGGGCTTGGGGGAGCTTAAAGAGATGGGAGAGACCACTCCCCCCTCAGAAATGGGGAATTAAACAGGTATAATGGTGATGATGATGATGTAAGCGATTTCAGGTGAATAAGAATTACTTCTTTTTGGGAGAGTTACAACCTTTAATGATATTAATTTGATTAGCCTTTATTTCTTGTATATATATATGTACACTGTAAGCTATCGCCTGCTACGTCCAACATCCGCGACGTTACGTGACTTACGACCGCAAATATAGCACGACTTCACGCCAAGATCCGTGTATCATCGAGTCGTACTCATATCCTACTATGGAGATAGACTCTTCCTTCCCTCGACATAAACTGCTCCTACGGCTTCATACTCTCAGTCTCTTCACTCACGCCATCTTGCATCCTGCTTTCTGATCATATTCGGTTATATATATAATATATATATATAATAATATATATATATATATATATATATATATATATTATATATTATATATATATGATATATATATATATATATAGTATATATATATATATATATATATATTCAGCGGTGGGCATCGTTACTCAAAAATGTAATTCCGTTACTCGGAAAAAAGTAACAAAGTATCGTTACTCATTTATTTTTAGCTTTTGACTGCGACATTAATTACGGTATCTTAGGATATTTATTCGTTTGTGTATATTAAATTTTCAACATTATCATTATTATTAAAAGACATACCCTCATGTAAGACCTTAGCGCAACCACGATTTAATCCCTTTACATCCACCAAGGAATTAATTGCGCCAACCACCTTCCTGCCATTCACAACTTTCCTACTACACTCTGCATCATCTGTTCCCTTTTCACCCAACATATATCTTAAATGTTTAAACTCAGACACTTGATCCAGCTGCTCACCATCTAACATAACTTCACACCGAGGACTGTCCTCACTCACAACCATAACCTTACTCTTATCTATGTTTACTTTCAAACATCTCCTTTTACATAACCAGCGAAATATCTCTACCAATCCTTTCAAACCCTCTTCAGATTCGCCACACAAAATCAAATCATCCGCATATAATAGGTAAGGCACCCTTCACTCTCTTCCATTCTCCATCATTCTAACACCCTCTCCTACCACCCCCACTTTCAATCCTTTCATAACCCCATCCATATACAAATTGAATAACCAAGGAGACAAAACACATCCCTGCCTCACTCCGCTATTAATATTGAACCAATCACTATCAACTCCATTTACTCTTTTACATGCCTCACTAACGTCATACATACTTTTGATTCATTCAAAAGCCTACCACCAACACCATATATCACTAACACCTTCCATAGAGCTTTCCAATTAATATTATCATACGCCAGTTAGAAATCCATTAGACCTAAATACAATTTATTCTTCTTCTCCCTCATTTTCGTAATAACATTTGGTTTTCAACGTGAAGATTTGATTACGAAATTGCAGGAGAAGAAGAATAAAATTTGTATTTAGCGTCTAATGGATTCTAAACTAGGCGTATGCATATATTAATTGCAAAAGCTTCTATGGAAGTTGTTAGTGATATATGGTTTGGTGGTAGGCTTCTGAATGAATCAAAAGTATGTAACTGTTAGTGCAGGCATGTAAAAAGAGTAAATGGAGTTGATGTGATTGGTCTAATAGTAATAGGCGGAGTGAGACAAAACACATCCCTGCCTCACTCCGCTATTAATATTGAACCAATCACTATCAACTCCATTTACTCTTTTACATGCCTCACTAACGTCATACATACTTTTGATTCATTCAAAAGCCTACCACCAACACCATATATCACTAACACCTTCCATAGAGCTTTCCAATTAATATTATCATACGCCAGTTAGAAATCCATTAGACCTAAATACAATTTATTCTTCTTCTCCCTCATTTTCGTAATCATTTGTTTCAACGTGAAGATTTGACCCACACATCTTTTCCCACTTCTAAACGCTTGTTCTTTACAATCAGTCCTTCAGCCACTCGACTCACTCTTTCGACCAAAATACCAGCGTATATCTTCCCTACAACGCTCAATAAACTAATTTCCCTATAGTCCCTACAGTTACCCTTATCCCCTTACCCTTATATAAGGTACTATTACTGCTCTCCTTCAATCCCTCGGAACTATACCTTCCATAAACGCTTTGTTACACAACTTGCAAATAAAATCAATCACCATCTCGCCTCCGTCTGATTCATTTCACCAGCTAATTTCATCTATACCTGCAGATTTCCCATTCTTCAACTTTCTCACTCTACCCATTACCTCCTCCTTACTAATTGCCTCATCCCCAAAATACCTATTCCTTATTGCACCATTAAACCCACAAACATTCCCTATCACATCTTCATTACTGCCAATGTTATGCAGATTTTCGAA
>JABUQX010116483.1:0-15000 GCA_015478945.1 Trachelipus rathkii | reverse complement strand
CACTTAGATCGAATCTATCGCTATCACTTAAATCCAGATCTAACGAAATGGAGGCTCATTTCAACTATAATATCAAGTCCGCATATCCAAGGATAGAAAGAGCGCTGAATATCTTGTCATCTCGGTTTAAGAATCTAATCCCATTCAAAACGGCTTAATTTGTTAAGTTTTATACCTAATCACTTCTCATAAATTCCTTCTAGATTTTGATTTCTAATGCCACAGCAAATACTTTGATGTCTGAAAGTCCTCCTTCATTAGCATAACGAATAACATAAAGTCTTTGCAGCAGTTCTCACAATTAACTGCAATCTTAGGTCTATTACAGCATATCTGTGATGCCAGCTTGTTTCATATCCAGATCCTTTAAGATTTTGAGCTTCTTATGCAAACGATAATAACTCTACAAGCTATTCAATATCAAATTCTCAATTAGGAATGCGCTTAATGACAAATTCCAATGCATTCGATTCGGTCATTCATTCGTTCTAATTTTATTGTCATGTCTTTCCTTACCTGAAATTCAGGCTTCCACTCCTAATTCGGCGCAACAAACAAGAAAAATGTCATTATTAAAAAATTTTCTTTATTTATCTTAAATATTTATATGCGTCTTAATTGACTAATTCTAGAAAGAATATTCGGGTCATTTACAAACATGCGTTCTACCCAAGAAATACATAGTTCAAATCGATATACTTCAATCATTTTTAGATTATATCATTCTCCCTAAATTAATAGCTTAATACGCATCTTTCATTGAGACATTAGAACCTATTTGTTCTCCTGTCTATTCGAATTAACATTACCCTAGGATAAATTGTTATTAAGTCCTTTATACCTGTGTTTATATATGGTTAAACTTAATACAAAATACCTTATGGCTGCTATGATAATTTTCACTGATCTAATACTGTCTATTTATGTTTTATAATATCGCCAAGAGATAGCTGCCATCTCATAAGATATGATTGACAGCTCAAATGCCAACGACTTTCCGAACACAACCTAACTACCTTACACAACGAGGAAGGAGTTACTGCGCTCTAAACCATCCCGATGAGAGACAAAAATCTTTCAACACCAAGAATGCTTCATTCGATCAAGCATCATTCTGTTAAATATATTATTTCGTTTCTTTGCTCAGAGCATTTACTTCGTCTAATCGCTCAATCAATTAACTTTTTATCTTCAGTACCAGGTACGCCAAAGAGACCTCTTAGTCATCTTCCTATTGAAGCTCTGTCCTCCCATCTTAATGTTGCAAAGCATGTGAATCGCAAACAGCTCAAGATGGCTTAATTTTATCATACTCTAATATTTTATTCTATATAATTATTAATGATTTACTAATAATTTGTTTGTCAAGTGATTGTAATTTTAAATACTTATTTTATAGCACTTTGGCAGTATCTCAATAAATTCATATTCTGTAAAAGTTAATTTTACAAATTAAAGATGTTTTTTGCTGCTTTCTCTTAACATTTTGACGGATTCATCTTTCAAATTTACCAAATGAAATCTGTTTCACTTTTACCATTGACATATCTTGCACATACAATGCGCTTTAAAGGAATTCTTGAACACTGTTCCGCCAATGGTTATTTCGTTTCAATTTAAACCTTACTTTCTCTAGCAACTTTAAACAACACATTCAAATGAATTTGCGCATTTCTTGTCTGCCTACTGCGCTTCAAAATGAAGGATCTCATTTTCGCGGTTTTTTTCTTTCGGATTTCAATCAATTTCAAATAGTGTTCATCAATGTTCTGGGTGGATATGATCACCTACGTGTGCTCAATCCGCAAGAGAAGATGATGTAAGAAATTTAAGATTTAAATATTTTATTTTTACACCATTCACGGGTCTGGGGTCGGAGCCGTAGCCTTTTTATATAATCCTTTTCCGTTTAATTTGTTATGAATGACTCCCGTCCAAAATGGAGGGATCATCCCCTCCCCCGAGTGTTTAAAATGTAATTTCAAAACATCGTTTCACAATATATGTCAAAAATGGGAGAGAGGGTTTTAACTCCTTCAGTATTACTGGGAAGAAAAGCTTCTAAAAGCTATTGCTATTACTACTTGCGAATTGTACACCAGTACTACCTTTAGCTCGACGATCCGATGTTTAACAAAGTCTTGCGCCCACTTAGTCACAGTTTCTATCGCTGAGCAACTATAAATCAGGAATCTAACTATTTGTAGTGCTCATTTCACTAAATTTATCAAGTTCGCATTATCTCATTTTATTTAGAGCGCGAATTATCCTGTCATCTCGGATTAAGAAACTAACTCCATTACAAAACGCTAATTTGTAAGTTATTAACCTAATCACTTCTCTATCAAATTTTCCTCTATGATCTGATTCAAATCCACAGCACAATCATTTGCAGTATGAAGAAGTCCTCCTTCATAGCATAATCGAAAAAATAATATTATGCCTACACTTCTCACATAACTGCAACAATAAGAGTCTATCAGCTATCATGATGCCAGGTTTGTTTCGTTAATATTCTTCCAATCCTTGGTATGTATTTTGAGCTTCTTAATACAAGTTATACGTTTAAGTCGTAGTTCATTATCAAGTTTGCTTTATATATCTAATGCTGAAGATGCTATATGCAGTCGATTGGGCTCATTTTCGTTTAATTTATTAGTCGGTCTTCTAACCTGAAATCTTCAGCTTCACTTACTATATCGACGTGTCTTACAAGAATCAAATTTAATAATATCTTTATATATATATTTTTTTATTTCTTTATATTTATGTAGATATCTCGTTCTGTATACGGTAAGATCTATATTTTGGAAGACAGTCTAGTCTACCAAGATATAACTAATTATTTCAATCGAATGATCTTCTTTGTCACTTTTTTTAGATTTTATTCTTCCATTAAATTAATCTTCACCAAGTGTTTCATTTTATACATTTAGGAACAATTTTAACATTAATAACAAAGATAGTATCGATTGATTAAAATTTGATTACCTTTTATATCGACTTATATGTTTTAAACTTATGTATTAAAAAGCCTCTATGCTTCTTATTTAAATATCACTGGCTCTAATACTGTCTATTTTATTGTTATGTTTAAATACCGCCAAAGTAATAGCTTCGTCTCTAAGAATGGATTGACAGCTTCAATATGCCAATCGATTTCCGAAGAACAACACCTACACTTTATCAAGAGCTGATAAGGGAACGACCTCGCTTTAATCCATCCCATTGAGAGACAAACAAAATCTTCTTCATACACCAGTATGCTCTATTCTTCATCAACAAGTCATACATTCTTAATATTATGTGTGATATTCTTCGTTCTTCTGTGCTCTAAGAGTTCATTTGAATTCGCCTCAATTCGCAATCTCATAACTTTTTATTCTTTCGATACTAGTACCAAGAACGGAGACCAGGTCACTCCATGATGTCTCTGTCCATCTACCATCTTATTGTGCAAGCATGGAATCGCAACACACTCCAAAGATGGCAATTTCATCATACTTCATATACTCATTTTATTTAGATAATATTCATGATGTACGAATTACTTTGTGCTAGTAGATTGTATATTAAACTTACTTTTATATAGCAACTTTGGCAGTATACTAATTTAAATCATATTGCAGTTAAAGTTAAATTTTACAATCTTATTATATTATTTATTTTTCATTCAACTAACAACTTTACACAGATTCTAATCGTATTATATCAGGACAAATTAAGCTTTAGTTTAGAAATGATTTTTCACACAAAACATTCCGCTAATAAATTCATTCTGAGTCTTACCTTGTTACCCCCTGAGGTGTACCAGGGTGTAATAAGTAGTTAATAATGAGTTTAATACCATATCACCCATATGTATACATATATATATAATGCTACTATATGATATTATAATATAGACTATATTTATAATTTATATATATATAAGTATATATTAATTATATATAATTATATATACTATATATCTATATTAGCATTACATATATACTACTATATATATATAACTATAGAGATAGTATATTCTCTATAATATTATAATATATATTCATATATATATATAATATATATATAGTTATAATAAATATATATTATTATATACTTAATATTATATAGTAATTACATTATTAATATTATTATATAAGCACAACAGAAATAATAAGAAATACAAAAAATTTATTACAAATATCCTTCAATGAATATTCTCTTTTGCCCAAACTATTTTCACCTAATATGCTATTTTACAATAACGATAAAAAGGGGAAACACAAATATTTATAAAAAGAACATAGTTATTGAGATTTTGAGCTCATAATTTCCAAATTCCATTCGATGAATGCCAGTCAGCTGACCTTCCCCTCTTTGAGTTATTCAAGGAAATGTTGTCTTTCTTCCAATTCTCGAGTAGTACTCGGTGAATGTATTCTATTTTAAGGAATTTTTAAGATCCTTATCAAAATGATATAAGTATGACAATTATTATGTTCGTGTTATATTTATAATATATTATATTATAATATAATCAAAAAATAAATATATATATATAATATATATATATAAATATATATATTATATATAATATATATTATTAATATACAAATTTACAGTTATCAACCCCACTCACCGAGCAGAGCCCGATTCAAGTGAGGTTTATCCACGCGCTCAAAGCTACAACTACACGCAAATTACGCAATAGCGACATATCTCTAAGCTTTGAATGAGGAGATTAAATTCAGCAGTAAAACACCGAACGATGAAAGATTCAACGAACATAGGTTCGAGAAAAAAGGATCCTACCGACAGCTAACTAGCCTGAGTTTACCAGAACCCACATCAAAATCTCTCCAGAACAACACCTCCGTGTGCCGCAGCGGACGTCGTAAAGGTGTGTTACGCGATGACCAAGTTCCTCGAGCATCTCGCCCTGCCAGTACCTATAAAGAAAGAGAATAGTGCCAACAAACATCGCGCCCGCAAAATAGCAGGGTCAAGTAAGTGGAGATAAGGAACAGTTTATAAGTCTTTTGCTTTTGAACTCGACCCTGTCCAAAAAGTCGGTAACAGACACCCCAATATGAGAGCAGTCTCCATCAAAGGCGGATAGGTCCTGATAAGATAACTGAGAAGAGAAAAAACATATCTCGCAGTCTAACTCCAAAAGATCCCAGGTTTCTTTACAGCCCCCCTAGCAACCATTTGAGGATGAGTTTCCAAACATTCTTTGTTATGTTAAGTGTCAATTATTTAATCGTCAACAGAGAGACGACGAGACCGTCGAAAGAATAGGAAGTTCGGAAGGTGTCTTAGAAAGTGAGATTTGTAAAAGTTGATTTAATTAAATAAAAATGAATTTCATCAGTTTGGACAAACCCAACTTCACAGCGAAATTCTTATCCAGATCACGAGAATAAGAATCGAAATCATTAAGAAGAGATGCATCTCCAGAGAAGCTAAAAGAGAGAGCCGAATTGGAAATGAGTCGAAGAATGAAAGGTGGATCATCGGCATCACTGATAATGTTAGAGTGCAGGTAGTAAATCATAATGAAAATAAGAATAACCCTTATGTGCGAATAAGACAGAACCGCAGACACACAATTTAAGTAAAAAGAAGAATTCGCCCAGCAATACTAACAGCTCAATATTGAGCGATTGAGAGAAACTAGACTCCATAAGAGCCAAAGAAAAGAAACAAAGAGGAGCTTGTGCATACGCCCATACCGTCATCTTAATAGTCAGCCCACCACAATCTCCCCATATCCTAAGCAGATTAGAATAACCATAAATCACCCTGTAACAGAAAGTATATATCCAGTAGACCTCGGGAAAGCCCGAAAGCCTACTGGCGATACCGAAGAAGTGAAATGAGATTTCCAGTATGATCTAAAGCAAATGAGAGTTTAGAAGTTTCAAAGATCTTAGATAGAATACAATGAGAGCGATAGTATAAGATCAATCGCTTCCTTTCGAACTGTTTACAGATCTGCTTCCAACACTGTA
Organism: Trachelipus rathkii; assembly: GCA_015478945.1. Taxonomy (NCBI): domain Eukaryota; kingdom Metazoa; phylum Arthropoda; class Malacostraca; order Isopoda; family Trachelipodidae; genus Trachelipus; species Trachelipus rathkii. The sequence continues at coordinate 8,998 of JABUQX010116483.1, read as the reverse complement.
GTAAGGTAGTAATAACATATGAAATATAGTTGAAGAGTGGAATGCCAGTACGGAAAAGCACACTCCCTCAAAACTCGTGGGAAACGCCATCGCCCACCTTCCATACGTTCATAGATTTCAGACCCATGAAACCGAAGTCAAAACACAAAGGCATAGGACACCTGAGCGAGAAAAGACGATAAGAGGAGTGAGGTAGTTAAATGAAGGATATTAATAATATATATATATATTATAATATATATATATATATATATAATATTATATATATATATATACTATATATTATTATAATATATAATATAATATATTATCATATATTATATTATAAATATATTTATTAATATATATCTAACTATAACTTTCCGTTTTACGACTCCTCCAGTTTTAATATTGTTTTTAAAATTATTTCTAGGATATGATCCTAACAATCAATATAAGGCGAGGACCATTATTCAAATGATAACACCTGTTATCGTTTACACCTTTATTTAACCTTTTCTTTTAACTAAAGGAATACCCAAGGAAACCGCCAAACGATGCACGAGTTCGTGGTCTTATCGGTTTCCGAGAACACAGGTAGAACTATTTCCTCCCCTCCGGAGCAATCTCCGAACCCCGCCTTGTATTGGGGTCGTGGTTCCCCACCGCTCCCCACGACGTAGAAAACGATCCCCTCTCTGCCCCCGTCGTCTGAGCCCCTCTATTTTATTTTATTTTTTTTACAATTTTTGTGTATAAGCTTTATATGCTGATTCCAAATATAAAGTTTTTATGTAAGTGTCGATCTTTTCGATATTATTTCATTTTATTTGTTTTTGTTTTGTTTTACAATTTTTGATAACTTTAATGCTGAATCCAATAATTGCGTTTTCTTACAGTTCATACTCTTGAGATATTTCATTTTTTAAAAACTTTTTGATATAAATGTGATCAAGAAATCTATTATTAAAATATTTCGAACTTTGAATCATTCTTCACCATTATCATTATATACTAGCAATATTTAAAGACAAGATCACGAAACTAACCACGGATCGGTAAACACTAAGGCTTCAATTCTTTAAAAACAAATAAGGTTATTGGCAATGGTTATTAATTACTAACCACATATATATATATATATAATAATATATACATATTCATATATATATATAAATTATTAGATATTTTATGAAAGATTTACTTTTGGAAAACAGGACGCAAAAAAATTTGAAACTTAGACGGACAAAGAACATTTTGGAACTTAGACAGGCAAAAAATATTTCTAAACTTAGACAGGCAAAGAACATTTTGAATCTTAGAAAATATCATTTTGAATATAAATATATATATCATATATATATATATATATATATATATATATACATAATATATATATTATATAATTTATTATATATATATATATAATAATAGCTATAATCATATATATATACTCGAAAATATTTCTAAGTACCATAAACACGGTGTTGCTGATCATATTAGCTGTAAAGCTCCCTTAATGCTTTGATGCTTACTTTTATTATTCATATTATTATATCATTATTCACATATTGGGTAAATTAATTAGATTTGGACTAGTGTTAGTATATATTGCCACGATGAAAAAAATGTTCTGCTATTTGCTGTTTAAATTATTTTTATATCTATAATAAATAAATATCCAATGAAATAATTACAAGACTATAAATAACTGCAATAGCGTAACTTTAGTCACAGAACTTAGACAAAAGACATTTAAGAACTTAGACAGGGATAAGAACAAACAATCAGGATCCCGTTTTAAACTATGGGGCAATTTGTTTCAATAAAGAACATTTTGAAACTTATATAACAAATAAAAAAAACAAGCCAAATTATTATCTTAAATTATCTAACACTCTAATATATATAAAAATTGAAAACAAAAAATTAATAATAACAGTCACATATTTATTTAATATAAATACCTTTTTACTTTAAGGAACTAAATAAACTAAATATCAACTAATAAAGATTTCAAAAGTTTTGAAATTTAGATGCCAATCCAAAAAAAATATAAAAATTGCCAATTATGATAGATATAAAATCGAGAAGATGAGCATAATATGACATTAAAACCTTATTTCGAAAGTTAGAATTCTTTATGCAATAACTAGAAAAACTAACTATACACGAAAATAAATACTCATTTATTAATCAACGCACATTTTACCGCAGGACAATTAATAAAGAAAAAATAATATTCATAATATTTAATGAATACCAATAATAATATAGTTAAAAAGCGCCAGCTCTGATGACTGAAAACCTGAACGCTCCAGCTTGAGAGAAAAGTGCCAAATGTCTGCTATATTATAATTTGAGAAATATTTATTTTGTTCTTTCTTAATCCCGTCTAAGGGTCGAGCCGCGGTAACATGAGGGGGGACGAAAGTCCCCCGTCGTCCCCCGTAGCCGAAGAAGACCCCTCTATCTATGTTCTTGGTACCCGGGTATTTGTCCTTTAAAAAAAAAAAAATTCAACACTTGCAAACTCCGTCTCAGTTCATGTGAGCGGCATATCGAATTGTCAAAAATTTAATAATTTTCAAATTCTTCTCCTTTTTTATATTTTTTAAAAAGCTTATGTTGATTTTGTAATTTCTGCAGTAAAAAGGTAATGATTAATAAATATATTATTTTCGATGTAGCTTTAATAGTTTTCTCATTACATCCTACTTCGAGCTACCATATATTATCATATATTAATATAATAATATATAAATATATTAAGATTATATGATATATATTTAATATATATATCTATATATACATAATATATATAATAACATATATATATAATATATATAGATATATCTATATATATAGTATATTATATATATTAATTTATAAGTGAAGAAAAATACGTGAAACAAAAAAAAGCATTAAAAGCAACAAAAAAAATTTACAAAAAATGCAAAAATTAAAAACAGCAAACAACGGAAATCAAACAATCAACAACAAACTAACAACAACACACAACAACAACAACAACAAAACACCACAACAAACAACAACAACAACAAAGTATATCACGAAACCCGTCCATGAGTTTCATTTGAAGCGTGCAGTGTAAATACAATGTTCTGAGGGGGAATATTTCAGTGATTTATTAAAGAATCCTCCAGCTGGAATAATATATTGAGAGATGGCAACTCACGAACAAAGCGTCCCAAATTTCATACACACGATCGTGCGACGGGTGTATTTGTTAAAAATATAAACTGCGGGGAGGTATGCGGCCTTATGCGGTGCGGTGCGGTGCAGTGCGGAACGTAATTTTAGTGTTGCTATGCGATTCTCTTGCAAATATATAATGGTGTTGTACGGTGGGTTGATTCAGTATCTGTCCTGCGCGTATTTGTGCACGAGGTGAGAAAAGTGATTAGGTACTGCTGTGTGGCGGGGCTGTGCATGCCGCCGGAAATAATATAAAATGCTGTTAAAAATAATAACTAGTGCGTAGGCTACTGTGGTTTCTGATAAAACTCTCCTGTCTTGTTATGCGGATGCAGTCGGAATTCAATCACATACGGAACATTAACCAGTATAATAGAAAAGGGATAATCATACCCAAACACTTATATATGCCAACCCATGCACCCCCCACACACACACACTCATTTACTCACTCTCAACTCACCATTCACAGCACCCCCCCACACATACTTCCACACGCCAAACCTACACATCACACACACACAAACACAAACACCACTAACACACACACAACACACACACACACACAACACAACACCACACCACACACACACCACACACTACAATCACTAACAGTCTAATAAATTTAATATATTAAGAAGCTGACTCTCTCGAAAAGAGGCAATTCCTAATCACCTCAAATCGCTTACGTCACCATCACCAGTTATACCTTTTCCCCCCCAAATTCATTTACGAAGGGGTGTGGCATCCCCCATCTCTTTAATCCCCAATCTCTTTTAATCTCAAGGTCTTATTACCTCATTAGCATGTTTCTTCATTTCTGCTCGATTGAGCTTCGCAACAATATAAGATTACATGAAAGGGAAAAAAAGATGAAGTCTTATGAAGGTCTTTGTTCGTTATAATGAAAGAAAAATTAAGAAAAATATTAAAATAAAATGATGAAAGATTGAAATAGTAATGAACACCAAAATAATGGTGAAAATAAAATTAGCAGACAAATCAGTAATAGTGTTGAATAGGAAAATAATCACCAAAATAACGACACAAATTATAAAATGATTATTGCAAGCGATGATTATGATTAAAATGATGATAATGATAAGAGGTAAGAAAAATGATGGGCATTAAAATAATGGTGACAGAGAAAGAAAAAAATTAACCAGAAATAACCAGCATATATCTTCCCTACAACGCTCAATAAACTAATTTCCCTATAATTCCAAAAGTTCCCTTATCCCCTTACCTTATATAACACTATTACCTCCCTTCAAATCCCCGAACTATACCTTCCCAATAAACTTGTACACAACTCCAAAATAAATCAATCACCATCTAAGCCTCAGTTCTTGATCATTCTCACATCATCATCTTAACCTCGATTACCATTTTAACTTTCCCATATACTACTAGTTCCTCTCAATGATCCTTAACCCTTATTCCCAAAATACATTCTTCCTTTAGACATAAATAATAGACCAATACCTTCTATCTTCGTCTTACTACCAAGCTTATGCAATTTTCAAGTGTCCTCCACAACTCTCATTAAATCAACACAGTACGACAAGCACCACCCTATTCAACTTATGCAGATTCCCCTTTATACTAATATTATATATATATATATATATATAATAATAATAAATATATAATATATATATATATAATATCAGAATATATAATATTCTGTACAATATAAGACGATCAAATAATGTCGTCGCTACAATAAAATTATAATTAAGATGCGCAATGCATCTCTTCTCAGTATCAGTCTACGAATCTCTAAATATGTGATATGCTCTCTTTTTATAATATATCAATTGTATAATATATAATACCATTTATATATATAATAAATAATAATATATATATATATATATATAATATAGTATAAATAATTTATTATTATATATTTATATAAATAAATATATATAATATATTATATATATATTATTATACTAACTATAATAGTATATATATATTATAAATATATATATATTAATTATTATATATAATATTTCTATATATAATATAATCATATATATAGATAAATATCTATATATCAATTATATATAATAATATATATAAATATATAATAATAATTTAATAATATTATTATAATAAGGATTTTTATTACTGACGGTCGATCAATTTGACGATTCACATCAAAGAAAGCCGAACAAATTATCACGAAGAATAAAATACGGAATTATTCAGTGCTTTAAATGAAAGAAAAGTAAATTCCGCTCCAGATACTCAAAAAACTAATTCCCTTAGTAACGGAGTAACGGATCGTGCCCCACCTCTTATATATTATATATAATATAATTATATATAATTATATATTATATATTATATTATATATAAATTATATTAGTATATACTATAATATTATATATAATAATATATATATAATTCACAAATCCCTAATGGTTAACCCTTACCCTTTAGTGTTAGCAGTGTTACCTTAACACGATGGACACAAAGGAAATCTTCCAGTTCCACTGAAAGCTTTGCTCCAAAGATTTACGATGTCAACACAATGCCTTCCCTCTTGAAGCTAATAACTTCTCATAAGAAACCTGGAATTTCTCTTAATCATCGGTTAAGGGACAACCTCTGCTTAACATCCTAAAAAGTTCACCCACTTAGGCCTTTTAAAAAATACATATAAATGCACTATTTTAATGCCAAATGTCTGATTATTATACCTATTTAGCCACCGAATAATATTTACCAAGTTTACCTCTACCCCGATGTGACGTGAATCTGTTGAGTTATGATGTCACCACATGCCTGCACTCCTCATGGAAGCAAAGCTTTCAGGAATCCTGCAAGATTTCCTTAGTCATCGGTAAGGACGATAAACTCGGCTTAACATCCTGAAAGGAGAAGTCAAACCCAACTTAGGCTTTAAAATAAAAATCGCAGATAAGTGCAAAATGCTCTATTATCATATTATATAATATATATATTATAAATATAATATATTATGTAATATAAAATTATATATTATATGATAATATATATATATAACTATAATACTAGATATATAAATATATATATTAATCCTATCCCCATTTTTAATTTATCAAAATAAAAACATGGGTACTTTACTCTATTTTTTGGTGGGAACACAATCCCTACATATCTGAAAATATCAAAGTCATCCCTTTCTCACCTCAACTTTTTATAACATACACGTATTATTTATATAAATATTTAGTTTATACTTCTTCACATATTGTAATAAATAATCCTCAAATTGAATGGCTGGGATTTATTTAAGATCCTTTTCCCATAATGACGCACGCTATTTTTAAACTTTTAAAGACCCCAAGAATATATATCAAAAGATGAATTAGAGAGAGACGAGCATAGCCATTTTAGCAACATTTCTCAAAATATTCATATCGTGATTGGATGGTGCAACTTTTAATTAAATCTACAGATAACAACATCTAAACGATTACTAATCTTTTTCATTTCTACCTAAGGTGTAATATGTCAACATATCTGGAGATTTTTAATTTATCAATACAATGAAAGGGTTCAAAGGCGGAGAGATAATCAGGACTTCAAAGCAGAATGAAATCAATTTCTTTCTGTCAATCTCTGTCTTTATACTTATATAATATACTTTTATTTTTTGTTTATTAATTGTGTGATAAATCTTAATTTTCATTTATCTTTGAGAGACTGGGATTAAATAGCTTCAATTCCTAAATTTTTTAAAAAAATAATTCCCTGTTTATCTTAGTTTTTTAAATACTCGTTCTTTACCTAATTAGAGTTTGAGGTCTTTAAGTAACAAATCTTTAATTATTCATTAATATATATATAAATATATTATTCTAAGATATATATATACTATATAATTACATATATATATAATAAAATATTAATATATATAATTATTTAAATATAATATATATATATATATTTTTATAATATATATATATATTATATTATATATATTATACTATATAATATATAAATATATTAATATTATAATTATTACTAATTTTATAAAAATTAATATAATATATAATGTTGGTCTAGGGTGTATTGTTAAGGTTTCATTTTGGTAGTTTCATGCAGTGGAGATTGTTACTGTAGTGAGGGTCTGTTATCACTTTTCTAATGAATTGGGTTGCAATATATCGGGCAGTGCGGTCCGACACAACCTATTAATACGTGCGTGCGTGCAGTGCCGAGGCCCCAAACATTACAACCAATCCGCCCCAACTGTAAATAGATAATATTTAATTTTCCCAATTAGTTTTAAACTATTTTTTTTTTTTAGTTATAAAACCTTCCCTCCTGAATTTTAAAATCAAATTAAAATCCTTTTCCCATTTTTAAACTTTCCTTTTTATTTTTTTAATTTATATTTTAAAAAAAATTCTCCAAACCCTCTACGTCACCAACATCTTTCATATTCATCTATAACACAATACTTTTAATTGCCAATATACACACATATGCCGGTCTCCCTTTATACCAGCCTTTCTCCTTCCCAAAATTTGAAACTTTAAATTAATCCTTGGTCAATTCTGCCTAACAAACGCTATGAAACAATTCAATAGATTCAGCGATATATAACAATAAAACTAAGTGAAAAACTACGACTAATAAACTAGAATTCCTCTAGTAAATAATCCATAAAAACCGCAAACCTATGATACAAAAAGAACGAAATGGTAAACTTAATATACCACTCAAAATATCCTTATAAACTATAAGTCATTCCTCAACCAAACCTCCTTTAACGATCCTCCTTGAAATCTGAGCATACCATCGAATGAAGAGAGCTAAAGTTCAAAGTAGCACGTTCCTTTCATTTTCACTTGAACCATTATGATCTTTTTATATTTCTGAATACAGATAAAAGAAAAACGAGAAAAATGGAAAGTTAACCATAAATTGCTCCATGGAATGCAACCTTACATTAAAAACAAAATCAGCAAAAGAATCTATACAAGTCGATGCGCCGAACGTGAACATTCGGGGCATGACTTGGAGGATCACGATATGATGCCGAGAAAAGCCATGCCAAACGCACTTGCACGCCACTGAAGATGAGAGATGCACGATACGCGAGAGACAGTATCTTCTTCAGATTATTAATCCTGAATATACAGGTTAGTCAGAATTATAAAAAGAGAACAGAATGCGATAAAACAAACACCTAAAAGACTTATTTGATGAACGCGAACAATAGACCAAGAAGTATGATGACCAAAATTCCAGATAGATAGGACCGAAATAGTCGAGAAGAGAAGTAGCCGAAGTACAGATGACAATGATGATATGGACCAGAGTAGAAGACCAATGAGAGAAGTGTGCCAGATAGACCAAATAATGCCAATAGCAATGAGAGAGAAGGTTTTCGAAGGTACTGGCACAGAAGTAGTGCGGAGACAAAATAGATCCGCAGAAAATGACCAAGAGATTAACCGAGAGAAATGAGATAGAGGATGCAATGAAATTAAGGAATAGGAAGCAATTAAAGAGCAAGTAGAAAGCTAAAATTTGTCAGTTATAATCCAAAACTTAGAAGCCATCACAGTAATGTTGTATGTAGCCATCAAACTAATCATATCAAATACTCTCTGAACCTGCGCTGTCAGTCAGGCCTTCATACACATTATTATATTTGACTGCAGCTTTAAGTACCAGATCTTTAGTATTATTACATATATCCTCTATATAACGACATCAAAGTTTGAAAACTATGTCTAAAGACATTTAGGACAGCAAGAATGTTGAAGGTGAGCTTTACTTTTGACTTCATATC
>JABUQX010116482.1:12500-15000 GCA_015478945.1 Trachelipus rathkii | reverse complement strand
TATATATTATTCTATATATATATATATATATACGAAAATAAAACAAAATTTTCAATATTATTTATTCATTTTTAAATTCTCCCATTTGAAAATCTATAAGAAATAATTTTATTTTTTTAATTTTCTTAATATACAATGAAAAAAATTTCTTTAAATTTTATTTTTAAAAATATTTACCATGATAAATTGTATTCCCATAATTGAATTTTATTATAAATCTGAATATTTTATTTATCCATTTTTGCTGGAAGGTCGTGTGTAGTGTGTGTGTGTGTGTTGTGTGTGTGTATATGTGTGTAGGTGGTAGGTTTAAGTGTATGTGTTTCTTGGTGTAGGTGTGTATGTGTGTGTGTGATTATATTATATATATATATATATATATATATATCATATATATATATATATATATTATATATATTATATAATATATATATATATAATATATTAATATATAATTATATATATATTATATATATATATATACTATATATATATATATATATATATATATATATATGTGTAATATATATATATATATATATATATATATATATATATGGTTGGGGATTTTTTTATTTTTTTATTTTTTTAGGCATAAGTTGCTTTTTTTATTGTTTAAATTAGTAATTAATCCTAATTATTGCCTAATTAATAATGTTTAGTAAATATAATTATTGATTTGTGTAATTAAATTATTTGTGTTATATATATTCATATATGATATTGCGGTTTATAATTTTATAATTTATACTTCACCTGTTTATCATTAGATTAATTATCACTGCACAACAAATTTTTTTTTTCTGTCCTTTACATGAAAATATGTGATTCTGTATAAACAAAAGGTGCTGTTACATTTTTTTTTTTTTTTTTTTGTAGACACCACTCCTCATATTTATAACATATTGATTACATTGAATTGTAACAGTGTCTTGATTATTATAGCAAGCACACACTAAAATGATTTTTTTGGTCGTTTCCTCTTGTAGGCATCTGTTGGTGTGTCCCTGCTAAGCATACTTTCATTCCATCGCCCACTGAAACGCTTTTCAATCATAGAGATGTCCTGATGAAACCTTTCACCATGTTCATCACTAATTGCGTTAAGTTTGGGGGGAAAGAAATCCAGATGCGAGTCCATAAAGTGTAGTTTTAAAGACATATTACAGCCTATATCACGAAAGCAATCCACCAAGTGACGTGCAAGATATTCATAGTTTTTAGCTTTCTAATTTCCAAGGAAACCTGAGCACACTGATTTGAATTCTAGCCAGGCCGCTTTTTGTCCTTCTGACAGTTTTCTTTCGAGCTCTCCATCTCAGAAGACTGCTTTAATTTGGTGGCCAATAAAATCCCTTTCTTTTATCTTTGCCTCACTTAAATTTGTGAATTTGTTCCTGAGATACAAGAATGCCACGCCTCTTTTGTCAAGAGCTTTTACAAATATTTTCATCAAACCAAATTTAATGTACAAAGGTGGAAGAAAGACAAACTGCGGATTCACAAGTGGTTCAGGTGATATGTTTTTGGTCCCAGGATTTAAATCATGTCTTTGAGGCCACTTTTTCCGAATGTAGTGATTTTTTTCTGTCGCGGCTATCCCATTCGCAGAGGAAGCAGGAGAATTTTGTGTATACCTGTTGCATGCATGTTAATAGTCCAATGACCTTCAGGTCCCCACAAATGTGCCATTTAAATGTTGTAGACTCAACTAGGTTAAGTATAGAACTCATAACTTCGTCCGTTTCCTTTGTATTTGTAGAATATGCTACAGGAACAGACGAAAACATTGCCTATATGGTAGTTTAGCACTGCCTTGAGACTACGTTTTGGAGCAATCAATAAAAGGCCACCCCCTGCGGTTTATGCTCATTGTCCCCATTGCCTGTCCCAATAGTTCATTCACATCACAAAGGCAATATACATGCCATCTTTCGCGCAAAATAGTTGCAAAAAAGCTGTCTCTGTCTGTCTCTAAATGAACTAAGTTTACACCTTTCCTTTAATAGATTCAGCCCTTGAAAGCCTAGAAAGCCAAGCAATCTGAGTCTGTTTGTGAGAGCTTTAAATCTCATAACAAGATCGTTAAGCTCCTCCTGTTTGGTTTTCATGATGTGAACATGTCATAGATGTTGATGGTTCAAAGTCAGGATATTGATACCTTGTGTCATGATCGGAGGGATCATCCTCTGAATCAACAGTAAATCCATCGGGAGGTGTAGGTACAGGAAGATCATCTGAATGAGGAAATGACGCATTCCGGTGTGTAGGTTTGCGATACGTGGATACAATTGTTTGGATTTTTGAAGGAACCCCTTGCCCACATTTGTCACCAACAGAAGTAACATCCGTTACGTGATTTGTCGGTTCACACCAAATCATACGGCTACGCTTTTCTTTTATCCAGTTTTTCTTTTATCTCTTCTCATTACAACACTAGTACACCTCACAATATCCAAACCATACTGAACAACATACAAAAGCATCTGTTAACAAGAAA
>JABUQX010116482.1:0-7500 GCA_015478945.1 Trachelipus rathkii | reverse complement strand
ATTAGTCGAGTTCAACAGATTCTGATGAAATACAGTATCATTTTTTAAAATTTTTTTTTGGATTTTTATTATAATATATATTATTATATATTATATATATATCTATATATATAATATATATATATATACTATATAATATATATATATTATAGAGTTATACTTATTATATAATGATATATATTATTATTATTTCCATCCCCATGTAAAAGTACTAAAAGAGTGGTGCCAAACTTCTCATATATAAATTTAATCAATCTACCAATTTTTTTTTTTTTTTTTAAATTCATTTTTCAAATTCATTTTTTTGTCTTATTAGTTTTTTTTTATTTTTAATACAATACAGTCGTGTCTACTTAACCAACTTATTCATAAACTTATGATTTTTCTATGTAAAGAAAGAAATATATGAAAACAACGAATAATGTTACTCATAAAAATATTTTGAATTTGGCAGCATTGCTTCTAGGAATATCAAAATATTGATTGATTTTAAAAAAAATATATAGATTTTTTTAGAATCTGTTGATTTCTACTATTACCCATGCTTTAATAAGTTCGTCAGTCATAATATGTAGTTTAACTTTAATAACTACTGTAACTAAATACCCTTCAATTTGGCTTAATCAAAATATATTTTATGATACTCAAACCATCTATGTACCTATCCAATCCCTTCCTAAATATTGCAAGTGAGTTGCATTCAATAACCTCTTATAGCAAATATTAGCAACCCTATTACTGAATGAATGTTTTCTTATATCAAGATGGCATGCCTTCTTAATTTTCTTATCATGCTCGCTGGTCTTTTGTCTGTGGTCTACTGTGAAGAATTTATTGTTCTCTGTATTATCAATAGATATAAATATTTTGTAGACTTGTATCATGTTCCCCTCAGAGAATCACCTTGCTAAAGAAAACATTAAAGTCCTTCAGCGCTCTCCTTATAGCTCTTCCCTTCAAATCCAGAAATCATCCTGATTTCTCTATTTTGCACTCTCTCCATCATATCTATGTATTTCCTTAAATAAGGGGCCCAAACTTGTGCACAATACTCTAATACTGGCGTAACATAGTTATTATATAGTTTTCTTATAATTTGTTTTTTCTTGTAAATTATAATTTATTATACCTAGCATCATAGATTTATTTCTTGCTTCCAAATATTACTGATTAGCTACTTTCCAAATTACTGCTTATTAATCACACCTATAAATCTTTTTCTTGGTCCACAGAATCAAGCCAATCCTCATAAATTAAATAAATTCTTTTATAATGTAACATAAGTGAAGAACCTTACACTTTTTATTATTAAAATTCATTTGTCACTTATCTGTCCACCCAAGAAGTTTATCAAGATCATTTTGAATCTTTATACATCCATCATTATTTCTTACTGAGGTAGCCACTTATGTATGATCAGAACCTTAGAAACCTTACATTCTAAGTCTACTGGTCTAAATCATTTATACCGTTATATATGAGGAACGGATAGTGGATGATGCCTAGTTGAGAGGGTGAATGTAGAGGCGGGTGAACATAACATAATTAGAATTAACTTGAATGTGTTTGTTATCTGGGCTTATATTGCAAGTTACGGAAAATATTTTAGGTTTCAGAAATGGTGATTAGATCTGTAATAAATTTCTAGCCATGCTTTACATAATTAAATAGCATAATAGACAGGCAGAAAGGCTTCAAAATTTATTTATATAAAAACGTGTCAAATCTATTTTGGTAATTTCAGCAATTGTGAGTGAGAACCTCTCCTCACCAATTTTTATAAAACTTGCACAAAATACAAAATGTGTTATTACAAATGTTAATATCAAAATAAAATATCACATGAATATAACACATTTTACTCATGCAGAGAATAAGCATGTTCTACATTGTTACATTGAACATATTGTGTTGAAATAGATAATAATCTGTAGGCTACTCAAAGACGATTGGTTCTAATAAACTCAGACTTCGTTACAGCTTAAAAAGAAATATTCTTCACCCTGAAATACTTTATTGTTTTTGGGAAAAATTAGTCAAGAATTTTAATGAATTTACATTAAATGTCTTTTATGAATAAGATATTTGTTTCAAGCGAAAAGATAATCAAACATTTGGGGTAAAGTCTCAAGAGGCTCTGGAGTTTCTGGTATAGATTGGGTCTTAAGGATTTTTACTATTCGCCTGTTTTATAATTTTCTGAAGTCTGAGGTAATCTGTAATTATATAATATATATTATATATATATCATATATATATATATTATACTATATATATTAATATATAATATATATATTATATATATATATATACTATATATATATATATATATTACTATATAATATATTATATAGATATTAATATATATATATATATATTATATATATATATATATATATACTATATATATCAAATGAGGCACTTTTCAGAAACCTGGGCTGTCAGACTTTTTTAGTTTGGTTTAATGCTTTATTTTAAAATAGGATTTACAAAAAAAAAATTTATAGAAGTGAAAACAGCAGACTAACAGGTGCAGTGACCTGCCATAAAAAAATTTTTTTTAAAATAAAGAGAATTTTTTGATTTTTCTTCAAAAAAATGTATTACTTTAATTTTAAATTTAGATTTTATAACTTACTTGGTTTCGTAAATAAAAACAATTGTAAAATTTGTTTAATCAGTCCTTGAGGTGATAGGGTTTTAAAGCTAATGTAATTCATATAAAATAATATGATAGACATTTCATTGAGAGGCTTATTTAAACAATTTATGAACCTAGGGTTATTTCAGAATTCCTTCCATTCATCTATCTGCTCGCTCATTCTTGCTGGCTTTCTTGTTTTTCAGTGGGACCCCACTCCACGAGGTCCTCAAATTCACTTGAGGGTGTTGGAACCCTCAAATTCGGAACTATGTTCTTTAAGGTATATTAAAGACATTCTCACTGTGAGCACTAAATGCAGCTGGAGCCAGAATCTCAGTCTGGCTCCGGCATGGTACATGTGCTCCTCACTTAACTTAACATCAGGACTGTATTAATCATTTTTCTTTATGCACTTCAGTAAATTTCATTCCTCCTAAAGAGCATTCAGGTTTTTTGGGGCTTCACACCCCCCTCACCTTGAGACTGGGTGCCAATCGGACTTCAATAAACACTTGAATCGATCGGGGCATCGGGAACCCATATTAACATACCACAACAATAGAAACAAATAGTAGCTAGGGTGCAGATTTACCAAAAAAGTGGGCTAAATCTGGAATGGGCTAATTTATATTCTTACTCTCTACTAACATGTTAGGGAGCTCATTTCAGCAGTCGAACCAAAGAATGGGAAATTTATATTTTTGTTGGGTTTTCTGGGATTGCCCCAGCGAAAATTTTGTACTTTTTTTTTTATTTTTTAAAAATAGTTTATTAATTTTTTGCATTACTTAATTAATTTGATTGCCAAATGCCCATATTTTTTTAACATATTTGATATATATAAATGTAAGTGTATAGTTGCTATTTTTACACTCACTTTAACACAAAAATTGCACTATTTTTTCTGAAGTTGCTATATTTCATGATATAGTATACTAATATATATAATATACTATATATATATATATATATTATATAATAGTATATATAATACTATATTATATATATTATATATAATATATATATATATATATTATATATATATATATTACTATATACTAGTGGTAACTATGAGTCATAGGGCCCCCGCCAGAATGGAAATGGCCCCTTGACCATTATATATAGTATATATTAATATAATTATATATTAAATTATATTATTATATACTATATATATATATATATAATATATATGTATATATATATTATGTATATATATATTATATATATGGCTTATTTATCAGATTAGTACTCTTTTTTTTATTGGCGAAATTGATATTTGCATAAAAAGTACTGAATTTTTGGAAAGGGTACTGTAAAATGAGTATAAAATGGACTACTTACATTCTCACCTAACATGTATTAAGAGCTTATCACTTTTTTTGTTCAAAATTTATTCAAATTCTCAAAAACATCTTTTTACTTTCTGCTTCTCAAATGATATTATTACATTTTTACTTAAAATATCTAATTTCCCCTCCCTCCTTTCACATATTAAGTATCAATTTTCTAGTATAATTGAATATAATTAGATATATATATATTATATGATATTATAATCTAGTACTATATATATACTATATAATTACTATATATATTATTCTATATATTATACTATATATAAAATATATATATATATATATATATATATAATTTATATTATATATATATATATATATATTATATATATATATATATATATATTATATATTATATATAATATACTATATATACTATATATATTTATAATTTATATATATAATATATAGTATACTATATATTATTAGTAGTATATACTATATATATAATATATATATATTTATTTATATATTATATATAGCCTACATATTATATATATTATATACCATATATATTAATATATTTTATATATAGATATATAGATATATATATAAGAAATTACTAGAATAAGGATTGTTCACTTTACCAAAATTCAGTGAATATCTGTCTCATCTTGTCAAAATATCGAAAGATGAAATGCTCTTATAGTTTACCAAACGTTTTTGGTCATTGCCATGAATTTCATTACACTTCTTTATTATCAGAGTAACGAATGTTTCTATTTATCAATGCTTAATAAGCAATGACTTAGCCTTGTTTGTGTATTGTGTTCTTAAAAGTTTATTTAACTTTGAGTGTCTTTTTGAATGACTTTTACAGCTGTGTGCAGATGTTACGGGGGTAACGTCAAATTACAAGCTGAACTGCTGTAACAAGTCTGGTAAGCTACTGCTAAGCAGCTGCTTTCTACGAATAAAAAGTTTGCTAATTCTTTAATAGTTACCATATTTTTCTTTTCACTTTGTAGTCATTAATGCTTGAAGGTGATTAATTGTTCATAAACGAAATTAATCTAAATCGTATTTTTCTAACAGTTTTGTAGCCTTTTCTTGCAACTTTTCATTTGGTAGCTCTGCTATTGTTGCAGGAGCAAGAAAATGAAAATAGATCATTCAACATTGTTCATGCTAATGAACCGAGTAGTTATCGTTCATTTATATATCAGAGATCTTATTGAAACCTACTTATTATCTGAAGAGTGCTTATCCATTTTTGTCTGTCAGTTCAAATACTTTGCATACGATGTTTAGAGCACTCAGTCAACAAAACTTATTTTTTTAATCGGGTTGTTACTTAACTGCACGCTCTGGAAGTAATTGTTTACTTCCCCTGTTTCCAAAAGGTGGACGATAAACCTCCATTATGTTTCTGTACACAATAACGTCTTTAAATTTGTGGACTTAGCTCACTAAGTTTGATTTTGTTAATTTGTCCGATAGTACGGTTGCTCTCTCCTGTAAGTCGTGAAATTTGATAATACTTTGCAATATTTTGAACCGGCATCGTCGTGCTTTCCATACTTTACTTGAATTGCCACAAAGACCAGAGAATTGTGAAACTCCAGATATATTTTCTAAATAAACTTATGCTTCCATGCAGAACTCTTATAAGGAGTGTGCATTCGATTCTTTATCACGTAATCTACTTCATAAATATCACTTAAGATAAGAACTGCGAGCGTAATACTTTTGAAATTGTTTTTTATTGCTAGTGTAAGGATTAATCTATTCGTTGGATGACTCCCGTAGTTGGACACACGATTTTTAGGTGTTATTTGTAATGCATTCGTTATTGTTGTGACAGCTGTTAATCCTCCACGACCGATGTCATGTACTCGCTAGGAACTGAAATACATAATCAAGCTACTTATATTGTTTTCAGTTTTCATAAATATTTTGAGATCATTAATATCTTTTTTAAGATAATATTAAAATTAAATTTTAAATATATAGGATGCACAGTGCTTTTATGATATCTTTCATTTAGGTACAATTTTTATATACGCCTGAAGCTGACATTGAATTATTTCTCTCGACCATATTTTCATCATGGATTCTTAGCTTGACTCTGTAATTATTTCATAATTTATGTTATAATCAATTCTATCCTTTATATTATTTGTTTTTCAAAGTTTGTTCCAGTTTGTGTTTTCTGTATTGGTTATAAAACCACAAATTTTTTTCAGGGGATCGGTTGTAACGATTCCTCTTTAGGGCACTCCCCAATTTCTACATACTCCTCCTCTAAAAATGGACATTAAAATCAGAATTTTGCATCGATGGTATGACCATCATAAACACCAATATGTAGTCTTTTTGTATGCTCTTCTTAAAAAGGTTGTTTTCAGTTGTGTTCCGGTCTCCCCACGCGCCCACCTCTCTCGCACATACGTCCATTCATATTCAGTAATTTTATCGCAATTTTTTTTAAAACAGTTTGTTTGTGACATTTTTCGTATCAACTTCCAGATATTTTTTCGAAATGACTTCAAATTGAAATATGCATGGCTGGGTTATTACCTACAATAGTCAAGAAGCATTTTCGATTTTTGAGTTTTGTGTCGCTTGTCGCATTATCTCGAAACCACTTTATATTTGGATTTTTGAAATGTGATAATTGCGATAAGTTTATTTTTTCTGTTTTCAGGAGTGAATAGAATTATAGCGGTAATAAGTTCTTCGAGACTTCGATATTTAGCGAGGTAGGGGACACATTTTTTATTGATAAACTCTTCTCCCATCAATTTTTGGGATTTGTTCTACTGGACAAATTTCAAAAATATAAAAATTTGAAAATTTTAAATAATTTTCTTATTGAAGTATTACAAAATTATTATTCTAAGTAAAAGATGAGCATCGCTGCTTCTATTCGCCTGAATCTGAATAGTTTTATCATTTGAATGAATTAGAGAAAAATTTATCAATTTGCCTTTTCAAAATGTTGAAAATGAATATTGGGTATTTTTTTATATTGTCCGTATAATCAACATCAAATTTGCAGGGCTTGTATTGTCGGAGAGATGTCTTTTACTTCAGTAATACTTATGAATTTATATTTATTAAATCATTATTGATACTTCTTTTATATGATATAATATATATATACTTTTTATAAGTATAAGTATAGATTCGTATATAGTATACTTATATACATAATAGTATTGGATATAAATAGTAATACGTGGAATTTAACCTTATATTAGTATACTTATTCGACATTTTGATTAATTTTACTAACGATTATATGGTATTTTCTAATGTATATTATATAGATATATATAGATATATATATAGTATATGATATATGTATATCTGGATAAGGATATATATAGAATAATTGTGAGATATTAGTATAGTTTTATTTCTATATATATTATATATATATAATTTCTATTTAATAATAATATATACTAAATTAATGATATATATGTGTGTGGTGTGATCGCTGTGGTGTGTGTTGTGTAGATGCTATATATTTTGTGTCATATTTTAATTGAA
>JABUQX010116480.1:20000-49444 GCA_015478945.1 Trachelipus rathkii | reverse complement strand
GTTTGTCACAGTCTTATGAAGCGAAGCCCTGGGATGAATTTTTTTTTTTTACTGCAACGAGCTCTCCTTTGAGGGGATGACATTAGGGGAGGGGCTTTCCTTTTGACCTACATCATGCTCTTCTACTTGGCTCTCTTATTTTTGTGCATGTTACGCACCCTACCCCAACATCTAGTGGGAAATGAAGGGAGGTTAAAGAAAAAGAAACTCACCAATATCCATCCCCCAGGATTTTGTATTGTCTCTGGACTAGGACCTCGGGAAAGCTTGGGTGAAGAATTTGCGCCAGCATCAGTTGCGTGAGAATGATTTTGTGTACTTGTTCTGTTGGATTCACTATCAAGATCCAGAACTTGATCAAATTCATTTAAAGAATTTGGAACACTTCTTCCACTAAGGTCTAGAATAACAATCAATAATTAAAATTAGGGAGCCCCATACCAATGGATTGCTACTGATATTTTATGCACTGATACAATAGTATTGGTATAATTGCAACCCAAATATGCCAGGAAGATACCACCATGTCATTAGCTAAAAAAATTGCTGCAACATTACTTCAATTTTTTTCAAACTTTTAAACTGTTAATTATTATATCAAATAAATAGTTAGTATGTTTGCAGTTATTACCATTTTCCATAGGATAATCATTAGGGCTGATGATTGGTGGGGGTTTGGCCCCAGCACCTGAACACTCCAGAAGTGCAAAGAGAATGGCCCAATCACTTGGATCTTGAATATGATCAGAGTTCACACTCAATACCTAAATAATTATTCAAAGAAAAAACTTATTATTATTCAGGGATAAAATCAATCTCAATGCTTTTGTAGATTTAAACCACATTATGCAAATAAACTTTTTCACTTACAGCCTTATGTTAGGGGAAACCCTTTATCAAAAGTTACTTTCCTTAAAAATAAGTCTAATAATAAATATAATACAAAATATCACAAACTTTATTATATGGAGGCTCATTAAGCATGAATAATAATAGTTATTCACATAAATAATTTATAAGGTTCTGACATGACCTACCCTTTCTGAAACCGTGCTAGGAGTCATACAAATACCTTGTTATCTTTCTAAATATTTCTCTCAATATGATCGATTTCAGTAACTTGTCCAGAACCTTTTACAACCAGAGATGTTTAAGGCTAACTGGCCTATATTTCCCAATCTTCCTTACTTATCCTTCTTACTACAACTACGCACAAAATCATATTGCTGTTTCCAGTCATTCTGGCACCTCAATCCAAAATGTTATTAGATGCTTAAAAATCAAAGATACAGTGCCTTGGGTGCAAGTGGCTGACTCTCACCTCACCCGTCTAAATGTCAGAATATTCGTACCATATTTCATCCCATCAGGCCCCTGTCAGCATGCCCATATACCCTGCCTTCACCTGCGTGGTCCTCTATATACCATCGTTATATATATCTAAATTACCGTGCAGAACATCAATGTGAAAAGATATTCTGTTACATTGCAAATATGGCAAGAACTCATAGTCCCAAAACTCTTAATCTAATTCATCTCTCCTGCTGCGTAAACAGCTGAATCCAACCCATAAAAGCAGATGAGAGAGAATTCTACGAAGTGAGAACAAGATAAATCAGAACTACTCTCTTGGAAAAACTAACAAATAAACTAGCGAATGAAGAAAAGAAGCGATATTTCAGTCATAACTGCCAAAGTGATGACGAGTCTCAATCTAAAACGTTACTTTTTTGTTATGTCTCTATGATTAATCAACCCGCAAGCCGGCTGCAGCCGGTGACATTAAGCCCTCATATGTACAAAGAGGAGGCCGGAAGAAGCCTCGTCTTTAACCGTGAAAGTGAAGATGTTAATAAAAAACATCCGCGGCAGACCGCAGACTCTGGTCGGCCTAAACATGTTCAGCAACTCGCTCAATATTTAAGCCCATATCTTACAGTCAAAACCCATATCACAAGATTCCCCTAAATTTCTGAGGAAGAGGATTATAGATCAGTAAGATAAAGTATGTAACCGGTTCATTTGACTTCAGGTGCTCAAAGCCATACTGACAACTGGAAAGAAGAGAATGGGAGTCTAGTATAGATTCAATGATCTGGGATATAAACAAGAAAGCTACAGGGTGAAGTTAAGAGGGTCCACAATGGCTACCCTGTATATTAGGACTCTCTCTATTTCAAATGACATTTTCTATAATTAACAATAATGGATTTATGGATTCTTAAGTGAGGCACAGTTATATCCATATACACACACAATTAACTTCATTGTTCTTAAATCTCTTCCTTTTTGAACTAGTACTACTATAATTTCCACACACACCCACACATCCTCTATGTCCAGCTTTAAGACCCCATGCTTAACTACTATGTATTTTAATTCATATACTCTACTGGTATAGTCTAGATTATTTCTATTTTATGAACTTCCTGTCAGACTTCCAGTCTTTCACACTTTCAGTTCAGAGATTGTGTAATTTTAATTTAGGAAACTATTTTTCTCTTTTTGTGGTGAATGTTGTATATTCCTTCCCCCCCCCCCCCTATAATTATTAAAAAATGTAACCATGTTTTGAAATATAAAATTTATTTATTTTTATTTTTTATAGAGATTGGAATGTGGATTTAATTGCGAAATTTTTGATGGCCAATGGTCAGCTTGTGAAACTTTTAATTCATACCGGTGTTACAAGGTACTTAGAATTTAAAAGTATTGAAGGAAGCTATGTGTACAAGGGAACCAAAATAGCAAAAGTTCCAGCTGATGAAAAAGAAGCGTTGACATCAGGTTTGTAATTTTAAATTTTTTTTTATATGAATAGTAAATTTGTAAATGTAAATAATGAATGTACTCTCTAAAGCTATTAATTTTTACATCGTATATACAAGGCGCTACTCAAAAGTTCAGGGACTTTGACTGTAAAACAAAAGTTGCTTACCATTCCTACTAGGTTCCACCGTTTCTTTCAAAGTACCCTTGAGCATCTATACAGAGATCCCAGCATTTTCCCCATGATTTCATGCATCTCTGTAGTTCTTAAATGTGAGTGCATTGAAAACTTGATCTGAATGTAAGAGTGGATAAGTTCAGATGGAGGAAGTGAACCTGGAGATTTAACTTGCAAATACGATTTGATGAAGACCCAGTAAATTATTTGAAAAAAGTTTCACGGCATATAACATTATTATTATTAGATTTACTATTACAAATATTAATTCTATTCACGAGAAATTTTTATTAAAGGACAAGGCCTATAAAAGAAGCATATCTGCCCATATTCCTTAAAAGAGCTAAAACACTACTAAAAATTAAAAAGTACATATTTAATGGGAAAGAAAAAGCATTGCCAACTAATTCAAAATTCCAAGTGACGAGAAGGTAGTAAATGTCACAATATACAAGCTAGATAGAATTTGCTTATCTATGCACTTTGTAATGGTGGTGCATTGCGTGTGCTGTTAGGGTAGTTGAATGCAGGTGGCTAGTTTCTTCAACCACCTACTATTAAAGAATCTAGAAAATAGAAGACGCCAAGAGCAGCACATTGTAAAGATAGAGTCGAGGGCTTTAAAAATGAAGGATGGTTAATTAGCGTATGCATCTCTTAAGGTCAACTCTTTCTAGAAGACTGGCAAAACTGTAAAATTCTGTAGCAACTTAAATATGGTCTCTGATGCCAAGATAAACGACTGCTAAATTGCTTGAGCTGTTTTGTACCTTTAAAGTGAGAAAGACCTTTCAAAATTAAAACGGAATTCCCAGCTTTGAAATAGTCAAAATAATCATTAGGGTATATACCGTATATCATCATCATCCACCTTCTTTCCCCAAGACTGGGGGTAAGGTGCGTACCATGCACCAAAAACAAAAAAGTAGTAGAAGAACATGACACAAGTCGGAAAGAAAGCCTAGCCTTACCGGTCCCGTTTATACACTGTTAGTGAGAACTCTGTCACAGTCAGAAAATCCACCCTAGAGCTTCACAGGGACTGCGATGGACTCTCACTATGGCATCTCGTCAGTGTGGGGTTCATCCCTTCCTTGGCCCAGGTGGGCCACAACCATTCCCCCTTTACAAAACCCCGCCATTCACTCCATATTATGCGCACCTTTCTTCTCTCTTCTCCAAACGGCTATTTCTAATCGCTCCAGGATCCTTTACACACACAAAATTTGTTAATATAGCAAAACACCACACACACACACACACACACACACACACACACACACACACCACTTATACATCTGCTTAACCAACTGATATCATCCATCCTTTCACACGACCAAAACCATCTCAACGTGCTTTCATTTATTCGTCATTTATTCCTTTCTCCACACCAACAAACTCTAATACGTTCATTCCTCCTTTTATCAATTCTTCTCACACCAACCTCCTTAGATTGTCCATCTGAATCATTGAAATTTAACACATTATACCTCTTATTCCAGACCATAGTCTCACACTATACGTTATAATTAACACTGGGAAACATTGTTTTTTAAGGGCATGCCTTTACTTAACTCAATCCAATATTTCTTGGGTGTAATTCAAAACACACACACACACACACACTATACATCTATTTAACCAAGACTATCATCCATTCCTTTCCACACGACCAAACCATCTCAACGAGCTTTCATTTATTCTCTCATTATCCCTTTCTTCACATCACAAACTCTAATACGTTCATTCCTCACTTTTATCAATTCTCTCACACCTAACACTCCCTAAAGATTGTCCATCTGGAAGCAGATGTGTACTTTAGATCTATACCTCTGTATTCCAGACCATAGTCTTCACTACTATACTACTATACATTAACACTGTAACATTTAACTAGTAAGAGCATAGTGCACTCAAGACTTATCCTTTACATCCACCAATGATTTAAGTGCACCACCCACTTTCCTGCCATTCACAAAACTTTCCTAACTACACTGCATCAATCTTCCCTTATCATCCAAACCACATATCTAGCCAAATATTTAAACTCACACTTGTTCCGGATGCTCACCATCAAAAACATAACTTCACACTGAGGATCCTCACTCACAACCATACCTTTATTTTATCTACAGTTTACTTTCAAATCCTCCTTTTACACCATCCTGTCAAATCCCTCTACCACTCAACTCTCAGATTCACCACACAAAAACCAAATCATCCGCAATAATAGGTATTGCACCCCCACTCTCTTCCATTCTCCATCATTCTAACATCTTCCCCCGCCACTCCCATCTCTAATTCTTTCATAGCCCAATCCATATACAAATTGAACAACCAAGGAGACATAGCACCATCCCTGCCTCATTTCCCTATTAATATCAAACCAATTACTTTTAACTCTATAGGATTCTTACACACGCTTCACTCCCGCTATAGTCACACATACTTTTTATTCCATCAAAAACCTACCACCACCACCATAAATCATTAGCACCTGCCATAGAGCTTCCCTATTAATCCTATCATACGCCTGCTGTAAAACCTAAATACAATTTATTCTCCTCTATCATTTTCTCAATCATTTGTTTCAATGTAAAAGATTTGATCCAACAACATCTCTACCATTCCTTAAAACACACCTTGTTTGCACCAATCAGGTCCCTCAGTCACTCGACGCCACTCTTTCGATCAAAATACAGCATTATATCTTCCCTTACAAGCATCCTCAATAACCAATTCCCTATTAAGTTCCTTACAGTACCTTATCCCCCTTCCCCGTATAAACGGTACTATATGCTCTCATCAATCCCTCGTAACTATTCCCTCTATAAAGCTTTGTTACACAACTTCCAAACCACCAATCACCATCTCGCCTCCGTTTCTTGATCATTTCACCAGTAATATTAGTGATGGGACGATTAATCGTTATCGTCATCGGCAAAAAATCGGCATATTTTTTTAAATCGTCAAATCGGCAAATTTCGCCGATTATTTGCCGATTAATTGAACAAATATTAGGAATTTTGACTAATATTAAAACTCAATAATAATAATAATAATTAATTTTATATATATATATATATATTATATATATATATATATATATATATATATAAATATATATAGATATAATATATATTATATAATATTTATATATTATATATATATATTATATATATAATATATATTGATACCCATTTGTATGCTTGCTATTGAGCATTCCAGTGCCTAATGTTCGCCCCTATCTGTTATGCGTTCATATCGACCCTCATCCTCCAGACAAACATATCATATACACATACTATATCCACACCCCTCTTCTAAAAAACATCTTACAGAATCCCTATCCCTTAGTAATCCATACGTGTAGGGAGGAAAAAAATTGGCCCACATCGTATGTCCTTGCGTGTCGTAGAAGGCGACTAAAGAGATGGTGGTAGTTAGGTTGGCTTGCCTAACTACCACCTATCTTTTGCCAGAATGCAATGCATGCCTCGGAGAGGTCGTGATCGCAGTAGCGCCCTTCTATCTTTGGCCGAAAATGTATGAATTGTAGCTGATATGAAATGTCAGAGCGAATAAATGTTGAGAGATGAGGAGAAGGGGATGATGTATTTAGAAAGGGCAAATTGATTTGCTCGCTGTGACTGAACAAAGAGAAAGGAAACGTGGAAAATGAGTGGTGTGGTGTAAATGTGTTTGTTGTTGCTGTGGAAAGGAATGAGAGGGGATAGAAGGTATTTGCATTCTGATGAGTGAGTTGTGGTAGAGAGCTATGTAGATTTTGTCGTGTGTGAGTACTAGAAGTCTAAGATTAATTTAAGTTGGAAAAGGTCAAAATTTGTTGGTTGCGACATATGATACCATCTGAGGGTAATGTGAAAAGTACGATTTTTCCTATAAAGAATGCATGTTTTGGATGATTTTTCTTCAATTTTTTTTAGGGGACATAGGAGATTCAGTTCCATTTGCGCCAATATCTGCCATTCAATGATTTTTTTACAGTTGTCACCACCACCACGGTAGAGCCCTATTCAAGGAAAGGTGTAGTACTCTCAAAAGTTCACCTCTACGCAAATTACGCATATGAGCCACCTACGCAGGCCTTATAAAAAAGTGAGGAGATTAAATTCAGTAGAAATACAGAAGATGGAAGAAGAGAGTTCCAAAACAGAGGTGGTGGAAAAGAAGGAAGCACCCAGCAAACTAGCCTGGAGTACCAATGTAAAACACAATACTCGTGCGCAGATACAGCACCTATTTGCTACGAAGGCGTCGTAAAGGGTGGTGGTACGCGAGTGATTAAGTTCCCTTTCGGCACTTCCTGCCTGGGTACCTATAGATAGAGATTAAAGCACCAAAACATCGCCTCGCAAAGATAGAGGGTCAAGTGAACTGGAAAGTACAGAACAGTTTATTAAGCCTTTTGCCGTTGACTTGACCCTGTCAAAAGCCGGTGAAACCAAAGCCCCCCCCCTTCAGATATGAGAGCGTATCCATACATGGGCGGATGCAGGACCTTGTTGATAGCGGAGCAATCTGAGAAAAGAGCGAAAGTCTCACAGCTAAAAACAGGAACTTCCAGTTCTTTGAGCCGCCCTAGCATCAATTATTGTGATATGAGGTTTCCAAGAACATTTTTTTTTTTATGTAAAGCCAAGGATGTGTATATTGTCAAACGGAGAGACGACAGAACCGTCGAAGAGACAGGAAGTTAGAAGGTAATTTGGAGAGAGATTTGTAAAAGTTGGGTTTTGAAGAGATGAATTTTACAAAGTTTTCTAATCCATAGCGAGAAGAAAATCGGAAGATTAAGACGAAGGGCCAATTCCAGAAGTAAAGTGGTGGAAAAATTGATATGATGTTAAAGAAATGAAGGTCGAGTCATCCGGAAATACGCAGTGGATAGAGTTAGATTTGCAGGTGCAGATCATTAATGAAAAGTAGAGATAAAGACAGAGCCTTGAGGAACACCACTTATGACAGAAAAGAAGAAGAGTCGCGCCCCATCACAACAGCCGATATTGAGCGATTTTTTTGAAAGAAAACTAGACATTCCTGGAAAGAGAAGAGAAACCAAAGGAAGGGGAGCTTAGGAGAAGCAGTGACGCGTGCCATACTAAGGTCAAATAGCTTTGGAATGTCAGCGCACACCAAGTCTCCCCGGTAGTTCCTAAGAGGCGAAAAACCATAAATCGGTTAGATAGAAATAATATCACCAGTAGACTTTCGTGCAACGAGAGCCGTACGGGCGATCGGAGTGAGTTTCCAGATGATCTAAGAGTGAGTTAGAAGGATTTCAAAGATCTTAGATAAAATACAATGAGAAGCTACAGGCGATAGTTAGAAGGAGTAAGAGACGGGCTTCCTTTTTTCGAATAGTTTGGAATGTGAGAGCTTCCCACACGACTGAGGAAATGCTAGTATTGAGACATAGAGATAATAGTTGAGCGGAGGGCCGAAGAGATATAGCCTTTTCAGTTGGAGAAATTAGCAACACAATATTTCAGATCGAATAAGAGGGGAAAAGAGATTTACAGAAGTTGCTAGAAATGAAAGATTTGACAGTAGGAGAAAAAGGGAGGTTAGCGCACTTTCCTTTGCTGAAAGCCAGCTGTTAGCTCGGTCGTTAAGAGGGTGATCCCTTCATACGATTCTCTAGTTCTGAATGAAAATTAGCGAGAGTGATAATGAGAACAGAATTTTTCCCACACTTCTTATCTCTCTGCCTCGTATATGGCCCAGAGAATAAGCACGATCGAACCATGATTATGAGGAAGAAGAAAGATTTTAGTTTAAAGAAAGACAAAATTTATAGCTGTAGGTACAGAAATGTGACTGCTCATCCCTATCAGCGTAGTTTGTCTCAGTCTCTTACATCCTCTGCCTCGCATGTGTCTTCTACGCGTCCACTGTCCGATACAGTACCCTTATAGTCTCAATTACGTAGCTCTCGTCCCTATCCGATTGTGGCGCGCAGGCATCCACATATTATCCATTTGGCAAATCTTAGCGGAAACCTTACATTTAAGTAACCAGCTCGATGCTATCTAATACATATACTTCTTTATACAGTATGACGAAGAACCAAGCCACTTGGACTCTAAGAAACTCTACGGACCCACAAACATGTCTCCTCTATTTACATATAATAACAATACTTTTCATTTTCAGATACACACACTCATAGTTTCATTTTTATCTGATTATTATTCATTATATCTATTCATTATTATTATTATGTAATTCGTGAGATTAGTGTATTATATCGTCGACATATTTTTATGAGACTAAGGAATCCAAAGAGTTTTGATGCGCTAACATAATTTCGGAGGTTGAACCCCCTTGACCCTCCTGTCTACAGCCCTTATATATATATAATTAATATAGATAGTATATATATAATTATATATATATTATATATAGATAAATATATATATATAATATATATATTATATTATACTATATATATGAGTATATATAGTATTCATATATATTTAATATATATTATGAGCATTATTGTACCGGAATTCCGGTCCGGCCTGAATTTGACATTTTTTTCCGGTCTCGCCTGTGTACTTTGATATACTTGAATTAATTCGTCAAAAAGGGCTCTTCCGGCCAGAACCGGAATTACTAATCTAATTCTTTTCTGAGAAAAAAATTGATGGCAGGGATTTATTTTACATAACCCTTCAATAACAGCCATATCTTTTAACAAAAAAATAATAGATAACCTTTGTCGTTGTAGCACTTCCAATACCAGTGGATTACCATACTACAGTCGGTAAAAACCGATGTTCGAACCAGTTATGGGGCAATATTTTTTAAACGTTTATAACTTCAAATATATTCCTGCTTCTGAAATGAAAATAATTTCTTCTGAATACTATGGGGGAGGACTGGAAAGGAGAGTAATTTGTGGGCTTAGTACTGCTATGTTTGTAAATTAGCTTTGGTCACTTTCCCCCCAATTAAGTAATTCTTTCTTTTTCCCAGATTAGAAATTGATTTTGTTTTAAAAAGATTTCAATTTCTTTAAGACATTCACCTTTGGAAGAGCCTACTGATTTTCTTGTTTTTCCCTTTTTACACTAACTGACTCGATGCACTTTCACTTTCTTCAAACTTATAAAAACTAAGTTAACTTTTGAATTTGTTATCCTGTTTTCATAATGTTCCTGATGATTTTGAGGTACTTGCAATCTAAGTTCATTGTAGATAATGCTCGTGTCTGAAAAATGTATGGATGACTCATCGCCTGAACCTTTGCTGCTGTTATGCTACTACTATTATCACTTTCTACCTTCAATTATTTGATTTATTTCTTCAAGCATCCCATTTTCTATTCAATTCTCTTATTCATTAGAAAAGTAAAGTCAGACAAAACAAAAAGATTTGTATCTTGTGGCGTATCTAGCTACAGTGCTTAGAAACCAATTATTTGTTTTGATAATATGTCTATCTGATTCTTTTCTCTCCTTTTTATCGATTAAAATCTAAAAACATCTAATGCCTTCTTCCAAGTCCTCTTCTTTTAAAGTTCGAACTCTGTGGTCATCCTCAGAGTTTGAGAAATATGCTGAAGAGCTTAAATATGGAGAATAATTGATGATATAATTGATTTTTGCCTTATAGTTTCCGTAACTGAGAAAAATCAAATTCTTCTTAGAATTTTTCAAGTTCTTTGCCATTTATTAGCAGTCAAGCTTAAATGATTGATTGTTCCTATAAATATAAACTTGAAGGTCTTTTCAAACATCAATTCTTTCTAGAATCAAAATATGTGCTATTCCACCTTGTTATTAACATTCTGATTGGCATAAGTATGGGCTTGCAAGAGGTGGATCCAAGTTCTTTGTATTCTTTTCAGTTTCATTACAGCTTAAATGATTGAAATGTGTTTACAAATAATTTCCACATTTCTTTATTAAATCACACTGTTTAATTTGAGATGGTAAAGCAATAAGCATGTTTTTAGATAAACAAATCGACAGTTTTTATGAATAAAACAGGAAAAACTTTGTTTATCCTGCAAAATTTAGATTCGAAGCTTCATGTTATAATGCTGACATCTCGAAGTATCAAATGGATTTTGTTACGAGGAAATTTTCCCAATTATTCATCATAATTTCAAAACTCAGTGATTTTAATTCCAGAA
Organism: Trachelipus rathkii; assembly: GCA_015478945.1. NCBI lineage: Eukaryota > Metazoa > Arthropoda > Malacostraca > Isopoda > Trachelipodidae > Trachelipus > Trachelipus rathkii. The sequence continues at coordinate 38,333 of JABUQX010116480.1, read as the reverse complement.
TGAGAACTTAGAAAATACTTACAATGGAGTACAAGTCCATTTTTTTTAAAACTCGCTTGTAAGCCAGAGTGCAGTTAAAGAAATAAAAAACTCGTTTGAATTATTTAGCTCTCTATTATATCTGTAGTAATGACTTTCTGATCACCTTTAAAGAAACTTCTCGAATATGCCTGATCATAACTTTCCTGTATGAAATTGGTAAAATTTTCTCTACAAAATATTTGTTCTTGAATAAAGCTTTTTTGGGTTTGAAGATGGTTCAATGGTAGAGCGTCGAGTATGTTCTCAGTTGACGTGAATGCGCCTTGTTACTCATTCGATTAAAATTCATTATTTTCTTGATTTGGGATCATTGATATGTCAAATCTTTTTGGGGAGAAACTCCCTTAAAAACTCACTTATCTCACAGCTTGGATCTATTGCTCTTGTTGTGGTTTCCCTGTTCTAGAAAATAACAAGACTCCCTTTTACTATTAAATATTTGACTTTACAGATATTCCCTTCGATGATTATTTTCCATATGTTCATGAAGTGGCGTTTGTATTAAATATAAGATTTTATTTGAAAGGTATTTAAGAATACTTTTTTTACATTTCTTTATAGTTAACGAAAGTTCATATAAGAAATTCTGGTTCCGGCCGGAATTTTTTTTGTGATTCCGGCAAATTCCGGTTCCGGCTGGAACTGAAAATTTCAATTCCGGGTAGGTCTTTTTGATTCTCTTTTATTTTTTTTTTTTTTTTTATGAAAAGATTATCTATATATATATATATTATATATATATATATATATTATATAGTATATATATATATAATATATTATATAGATATATATATATATATATATTATATTAATAGATATATATGATTTATATATATTATAATATATATAAGATATAATATATATTATAGGGTGATCGTTAAAATTGCGAAAAAATTCAGTATGATATTCCTTGCATAAATATAAGATGTGTCAAATAAAACATTTCACCGAAAACGCCTCGTTCCAAGATACAAGGTGATGAAACTAATGTGGGACATATCTGATATGTCCCATTGCCCGTCCCGTACCACATCTCAACCTTTAATAATAAGCCAAATACACCGTAGGAAAGGTTACGAACCTGTTATTTACTAGTTCCGTATCTCGCTTCATTTATACATATACTAGTCCGTGTTGCCGTCAAGTTCTGTGTTCAAGTGTTGCTCATATTTTTAAAATGAATTACACAAAATTAGTGAAATGTGCGATATGCATTTTGTTTACGTCGTACGAACGGTAATCATTTATCAGCCATGCGTCCTATGAAGAATGTACCTAATCGTGTTCATCCCGCATTCATACTATGTTTGCATCTTCCATCAACGTTTAGAGAAGCAAGGAAGTTAATATCTACTAATTTAAATACCTAACCACATCTTAATTTTAAAACTACCAAATTTTGGTTAATATTAATTTTATTTGAATGAAATTGAACGAATGATTTAATACTTTACAGGTATCATGGAATTTAACTTGTTCGGTATTCCATTTACTGGTGCTGAGGTCTGTGGATTTAATGGCGAACCTGATGAGGAACTTTGTGCTCGATGGATGCAAGCTGGAGCATTCTACCTCAATCCTCAATATTTTTAGCAGAAATATTGTTCACCGATGAAGCAAATTTTTCCAGAGACGCCCATATCGAACTTCCACAACATTCACATATGGGCTGAATGAGACCCAACATGCAATAGTGAAGCCGCCATCAAACACCAGTTGTTCATTGATGTCATGGGTCGATTTTGGCGACCATGATAGTCGCCTCCAGTCTTTTTACCAGCGCAGGCTTACTGGAGACGTTTATCGCTCAATTCTGAACATGACTTCCTACAATACTGAAAGAGTGCTCCCATTACAATTAAGCATTCGAAAATGTATTTCATTGCACGACGGCGCTCCAGCTCATTTCAATTTAGTTGCTGCGTAACTATTTGAACACTGTATATCCACGCCGTTGATAGGTCGAGGAGGTACAGAACTTGCCTCCGCAGTCTCCAGACCTAAATGAATTGAATTCTTCTTGTGGGTCACCTGAAACATGTTGGTTTATACGAGCAACAGTTGAAAGAGTCCGAAGAATTAAAAGGGCATCGCATAATCGATCTTTGTGACACAATCGCACACCACACGGTATATTTGAACGTCGTCCGCAAGTTCAATGCGTTGCAAAATAAGAGGCTTGTATTAGCCGCTCGGGTGCTCATTTTCAAACATAATCAGTCATTATGGCACCGTTGTCGTCACTATTCTGTTGTATATTTTCTTCTGGCCGTAATGTTACAATTGCTACACACTAAATGAGCAGAGAGAGTGGGAGTGTGAGGTGCTAATCATTCTCATCTCTTTGAGAATAGTTCATAGCCTTGGTTCTTGTGGAAAACGAAGCCATTTTCGGTGAACTATGTTTATTGCACACATTATTATTATACTCGTGGTAATAATTTAAGCAAGTAATATCTGCTGAATTTTTCGCGAATAATAATGAATACACCCTGTATTATATCATATATATATTATATTATATATTTATATATATATATATATATTATATAATATAATATAAATATATTAACTATATATATATATATATATACTATATATAGTATAATATATATATATGTTAATTATATATATATATAATAATATATATACTACTTTTTTAAAGTGAGCTAAACTTACCAATTATATATAATATATATATATATATTATATATATATATATATTAATATATTAGAGAAGAGAGAGAGAGAGAGGAGAAGAGAGAAAGAAAGAGAGAAAGAAAGAAAGAAAGAAAGAAAGAGAGAAATTTTTAAAATAGTGTTTTTCAAATTATCGTTATCGTCATCGGCAAAATGTTGCTCTAATCGTCATCGTCATCGGCAAAAATTTCAAATTCGCTCCCATCACTAGTACATTTACTATTATTAGATATATCATATATAATAGATATAATATATAATATTATACTTAATATATATATTATTATAAGTATCTTATATATATACTATATATATATATAGTATTATATACTAATATATATTATATATATATATATATATATATATATATAGGTTTTATTTTATTTTTGGTATGTATATGTACAGAAAAAAATGTACATCAATAAATTTACCGTTTTTTTTAACCCAGTCCCACATAACCCTTAATACGTTTATGGTGGGGGAAATATGGTAACCTGTACAATGAACGACGTACTTTCAAATTTTGGTACTATTTTTTTCGCTTTTTAATAAAAACGAACCATATTGATATTTCTACTTACTGGATGATGGTCCAAACGATTTAATAAGACGGAGTCACTTTCAAAGGCCATATCATGAAATGCATGAATTTACATTTAATTTTGTAATACTTTAATAATTTAATTTATTTCCAACACGTTTATGTTAGTGTAGATTCATAAAAATATATTAGTTTCTAGAATTAATTGTGAAAAGTGGGATACTCCAGGTCATCAAAAATAGAATTAAAGTTTAAGTTAGACAAATCTAGTTTTTATGCATGGATGGACAAGATTTGCATTAACTTAGTAATGGAAGGTAAAATTAGCGTATCTAAATAGGTACTAAAGTTACATATTTTGAACCACGATAGTCAAGATTTAAATTTCCTAAGATTATTATTGATCAGGTTATAGAGGTAAAGAAACCAGACATGCTGTAGGTGGAAAGTGTGTGTAGTTTATTATACATTTTTTTGTTTTGTTGCAGATCTTATGGGAATGTTTGAGAAGCGTAGATTTAAGAACTTTTTAATGTTTGCTCAAGACTACAAAGATGAAGATCCTGCAAGTTGGAAAGGCATGCCTGGCTTCGACCCCAAGAATACTACAATGAGTGCGGTGTTTGCTCATTTTAATTTGGATAAGAACACAATTGACTTTACTGGTCACGCTTTAGCTTTACATAGAGATGACAATTACCTTTCAAAACCTGCCGGTGACAGTTTGAAAAGGATAAAATTGTACAGTGATTCCTTAGCTCGTTATGGAAAATCGCCTTATCTTTATCCATTGTATGGATTAGGAGAACTCCCTCAGGGATTTGCAAGGTATGCATTTGTCTAAAGAAAATGGTTTTTAATTTCTTAATCTTACATGTTTTTTAAAATGCTGAACTAAGTTAAATCAGCCAAATTTTGGAAATTATACTCTTTATTTTCATATATAATATTTATATGAAATTTATAAAACTAACAACCTAGCCCTAAATGGCAGTTTCTATAATATAACAAACAATATTTACTAATATATATATATATATTATACGGTATATATATATATATATATATATATATATATATATATATATATGAAATTTATAAAACTAACAACCTAGCCCTAAATGGCAGTTTCTATAATTATAACAAACAATAGTTTCCTATCTATAAATTTACAAATTAATTGAAATTAAATAAAGATTTAAAACATTTTACTAAATTCACCTATTAGAAGTGTTACTCTCGAGTTGCTACAATCTAAGTGATTTTAACAATGTTTTTGTATTCAACTGATGTGAATTTTAAAATCTAGAAAATTTTCATTGGGGCAAATTAAATAATGATTTGTAACAGGCGGCAAATATTTCTCAATTCAAACCATTTTTGGAATTCTTGCCAAGGATTGTGAAATCTGTGCACAAGTTACTACTATTTTTACTGATTCTTATTAGTTTTATTGATTATATTTTCCTGATTAGTAAATATTGAATATCCTTTTTTTTTTTAATTGTAATTAATTACCTACATAAATTTACTAACCTAGTCATTCATTACAGGTTTGCTCTGCACTTTTATAATTTAAAGATTTTAAAAAAAAAATGCTCAAAAGTTAGTTGATTCTAATGTCTTTTTTAAAAAAAATATAAAAATATAGTTATAAATGTAGCAAGATAAGTTTTTAGAAATCAAATTTTTTTTTATTGTAATTAATGAATACAGATTTTATTTTTCATTCTTACGGAATTTCTTACATTGATAAGTAAAATTTTAAGACATCTGATTTAGATGATTTTTGCAGTCCTCTAACTTTGAATTGACAACCATGTACACACTTTTAGGTCATTTCCTTGAGTGTACAAATTATTTGCTACAGCCATTCTATTTACAGATTTACATTTAAAGTTTTATTTTCAAAAAATTAATTTTAGACATTCCTTTACTGATTCAATCCACTTTTTCTTCGGTCTCTCCAGCCAGTCGATGTTCCCAACACAACAACTCGCCACCACTACTACATCCACCGAACCCAAACCGACTCTATCATTCATCCCTTTCTACGATGACCAAAGGCCATCTCTCGAATTCGGCAATCGCGATACTTCAATTATTTCTCCTCAATATTACCCCTATTCTTCACACCACCATAACTCTCCATATCTGTTCATTCCTCCATGCTATCAATTCTTCCATCACCTAACACGCCCCAGTATTATTATATATTATATATAATATATTATATATATTATATATATAAAGTATATATAAATATTATAGTTTAATATATTATATTATACTATATATATTATCAATAAGCATAGTATAATATCATATATATTTATACTATCTAATATATATGCTTATATTATCAATATATATATATGATATATATATTTATAAAGTATATTCTAATACTATTTATATATATATATATAAATATATATATACTATATTATTTACTCAAATATATATATATATATAGTAGTATGATATATTAAAGAAGGCGTGATAGTGAATGTGTGAGGTTTGATGGTGCAAGAAAAAATAGGATTTTGGGATGGAGGAATTTGCCTCAAATGGACGGAAAGTAATGGGCGTCTCACATAATGTTAGTCTCCTATCCCTAAATAAGATCTTCCTTTTAATTTTTGAAATATGGTGAATACCTGATATTATGTTTAGCTTAAATGAAATAAAATTACTATACATGTCTGCATGAGTATGTTATGTATTGCATTAAAAATCATGCTGAAACATTTTATATCTCTGCTAATGAACTTTATTAACACAATTTGCATTCTCTTATTAACTGAAAATGTTATTATATCGAGAGAGAGAACTTTAAATGATTGTAGTTTGTCAACCACTATAATTTAATTTGATGTTGCTTGACGGTAGTTGAAAGTGATTTAAAAAAGGTCGTGGTTATAGTCAAATAAAAGCAAAGGAACAAGTTGATCACTACCTTTGTCCTTGCTTTTTCATAGTTCCATTACAACTTTTACCCTGAGACTTCGATCACAAGAGTTCTACTTAGATTAACTAGTTCAATCTAAAATCGGCATTAAAAAAAAACTGAGGAATGTTAACTGTATTAATAAAATACTAATCGAATTCATCTTTATTAATAAGAAAAACACTTTACGTAATTCAATCTGTACTTAGCCTTCTTTTCTTTTCAGGATTATCAGCAATCTATGAGGCAAACTAACATGCTTGCAGTAAAAACCAATAGGATAGATTGTATTTGAATACGGTGGTAAAGCTTATTGGTTGTCAAAATCTGAGTGAGAAGAAAATTGCAAAAGATGTAATACAAGTTTATATTGTCATTTTCAGGGTGTCGGACAAAGTGAAAAAACGGTACTATATAATCTACTATATATATATATCTATATAAATAATATATCATTATAAGGTATATACTGAGCTTAATAGGTCTATAGTATATACTATAGTTAATATACATATATATACTATTTTCACATTATTATATAATATATATTTACTTACTACTTATTATACTCAGAAGGATGAATTGAGACATACAAGGGAATAGGAAGCGCGGAAGAAGTTTAAGAAGGAGAATAAAGGAATCTGCCTGCCCGTAGAATAATGAAATCAGGGATGCCGTGCTTTTAACGGTGAAAGAACATCGGAATGTGAAGGCATGGAGTTGCTGCGAAAAGAACACTTCGGAAAATCTGCACAATATTAACAGTAATAATGAGGTGTTTATAATAATAATATGTGTGTGGTTTTGATGGTGCAAGAAGGACAGAGTATCACTTTCTGGGAGAGGAGGTTCTGATATTCACTAAGGCGAGGACGTTACATGGGATAGCCATGCTTGAGAAAGTTGAAGAATGGCATTGTAATCTGCAGGTATAGATGTAAATTACTACGTGAAAACATGATCAATCGAGTCCGCACCGAATTGGTGATTGATTGATTTTGAAGTAGCTGTATAAAGCGCAGTTTATGGAGAGGCGAGGTGAGATTCCAACGGGATTACGAGGAGCAGTAACCACGGTAAATAGTACCCGTGTAATAAGTAAGGAGAAAAGTGGAACTGTAGAGATTATAGGGGAATAAGTTTATTAGTGTTGTAGGAAGTATTAATGTCTGGTATTTTGTGCTCGAAGAGCGACGTAGCGTCGAGTGGAGCTGAGCATGATTGCGTGCAAGCAACAAGCTGCGATTAAGTTTAGCGAGTGGTTTAGAGGATTGTAGGATCTCAATATCTTTACATAAAATGGTGACGAGAATGTATTAAATCTATTTTTAGGTTTATGATTTACAACAGTCGCTCATGATAGTTAATAGGAAGTCTTTTATGGCACGGTGTATAGTGAGTATATGGTGTTGCGTGTAGGCTGCTGGAATGATCAAAACAGTATGATATGACGATAGGAGCATGTTAAGAATTTAAATGTAGTTTAAAAATTTTGTTAGGTACCAAATGTGGAGTGAGACAGGTTGTGTTGGTCTCCTTAGTTTATTCATTTGTATATGGATGGGGTTCATGAAAGAATTCGAGGGGGAGGCAGGAAATGGTGTTAGAATGATGCGAGATGAGGGAGTGGTTGCGCCTACCATATTATATGCGGCATGTATCTTGGTTCTGTGTGGAGCGAATCTGAATGAGAGTTTGAGGCAGGATTGGTAGAGAGATTTGCAGGTTGGGTAAAAGGAGATGGAAATGTAAACGCTAGATAAGAGTAAGGTTAATGGTTGTGAGTGAGGACAGTCCTCAGTGTGAAGTTATGTTAGATTGTCAGCAGCTGGACTTGAGCAGTGTCAGAGTGTAAATATTTAGGCTATGTGTTGGATGAGAAGAGGAACGGATGATGCAAAGCTGTAGTAGGAAAGTTGTGAAAATGGCAGGAAGGTTGCTGTAAAGGCAATTAAATCGTTGGTTCGATGTAAAGGAACCAAGTTTTGAGTTGCGTAGACTCTTTACATGAGGTATGTTGTTACCTGTGTTATTGTATGGTAGTTGAGACTATGTTCTGAAATAAGAAATATAGATCTAAAGTTCAACTTGTTCAGATGGACAATCTTAAGGGCGTGATGAATGGTGAGAAGAATTAATAAAATGAGGAATGAACGTAGTTGTGAGTTGTTTGGTGTGAAGAAAGGGTCAAATGAGAGAATAAATGAAGTATGTTGAAAATGTTTTGCGTCACTGTGGAAAGATGAAGGATATCGGCTTGGTTAAGCGATGCTATAGCTCGAGCAGTGTGTCTCGCACCGGGACCGGCTGGAGACCAGAGAAAGTGGATTGATTCGCGTGACACGAATGCCTGAAGGAGAGAAATGTTGAGTTGCAGAGGCGAGAAATAAAGGTGTGATGAGAGGAGATAATGCGGGTTTGTATGGGGCGCTATGTTGTGAGCCCACCTGGGCCAAGGGAATGAACCCTTACAATTGACGATTTACCATATTGAGTGGTTCCGTCCGCCGGGCAAATGGTGGTCCCATAGAAGTTTAGAAAACAAATTAACGTGATTTTCTGATATGTGACGAGCTTCACTAATTAATGGTACAGAGGGCGGTAAGGCTGGGCTTTCTTTTCGACATTATTCATACTCTCCTACTGCTTTTTCTTTCCGATGCTTGGTGCAAGTTTACTCAATCTTGGGAAAATAAGGTAGTTGCAAGAAAGAGTATATATATATATATATATATATAATTTATATATATATATATATATTATCATATATATTATATATATATATAATATATATTATATATATATATATATATATATTATATATATATATAATATATTATATATATATAATAATATATGTCTGAAGAGAGAAATGGAGTTTGGCAGAGGCGAGAATAAAGCGGGTCCATGATAGGAGAGAATGGCGGGGTTCTGTGAGGGGGCATGATTGGTGGGCCCACCTGCGGCCAGGGGATGAACCTTACATGACAGATTTACGACATATGAGGTCCTCGATCCTCATGGTACCCCATTGATGCTCTTAGGGTGGATTTTCTGTCTGTGACGAGCTCTCACTAATTAATGTTACAGAGGGGCGCGTTAAGGCTGCGCTTCTTTTCGACGTTTGTCCATGTTCTCCTACGGCTTTTACTGTTCCGCATGCTTGTACAGGCACCTTACCCCCAAATCTTGGTGAAAAGAGGAAGGTGAAGAAAGAAATATATAATACTATATATACTATATTATAATATTTATCAACCTATACAGAGTATATAATAATCATATATAATAATACTAGTATTATATATATATGAGGTACTACTATATATATATATATATATATATATATATATATATATATATATAATATATATATATATTATATATATAATATTAATATATATATTCTCCCCTCAAGGAGGGTCATTGATTCTTGTTACGGTGCGTTATACTTCTTTGGTGAATAACCTGAACATAGGCATAGTAACATACAGGACCAATACTTGAGGATTTCGTGCTTCCCTCCGGTCCCAGAACTAGTACCGTATGTGCATTTGTCACATATGAGTCTTTTATTTAGGCTTTTTCTCTCTCATCAGTTTTCGAATTTTCTATATCTTTCATTCCTCCTTCTCCATCGCAGTTTCTGTCTTTTTTAAATTTCCTGCCCATCTGTCCCTTTAAGTACTTGTGCGTACTCTCCCACTTTCAAAGAGGTTGTCTTCCCTTTTTCCCATCACAGCCCTTTGGGCCATCCGGTGCCTCTTCCTGCAGGAGTTTCCAGTCCACCTCACACTTCTTCCCCATCGATGAATAATGTACAGGAGAAAAACCGGTTCTTTTCCTTTGCCTTTGACTGTATGGGACCCGACCCTGAGCTAACCGGTGAGGAGGCTGTCCTGCACTTTGGTGATTTCAGGCTCAAACGTGAAGATATTTAGGTTCCGTATGGTTCATGGGTGGTAAACTGGCGTACAGTTTCGGGAGACTCTTCCAAGGCAACAATCACAAGCCCACCTTATGGAGTGTTGTCCGGGAAGTTGTGCGAGTCTCTGGCCTGTGAGCTGTTGTTTTGAGAAGGAACTACCCTTCCATATGAAATATACGCCTTTTCAGCCCATCCTGTTATTTACTTTTATGTTTCATTGGTTTTATTATAATCAGGGTTGGGGATTTTTTTATTTATTTTTTATTTTTTTAGGCACAAATTGCTTTTTTAATTATTTTATAAAATTAGTAAATAATCCTAATTATTGCCTAATTAATAATAAGTTTATAAATATAATTATTATTTAGTTTAATTAAGTTATTTAAATTATATATATATTGTATAATATCTGAGTACTCTAATTTTATTTATTTATTAAAAATGATTTGAAACTACATTGATGAATTTACTTATAATATAGATGAAATATACTTATCATTGATCAGGTGATAACAAGGAATAATTATTAATTTGAAAAAAAAAAATTTACCTAAAAAATCAAAAAAATCATGATTTTTTTTTCGTGCCTACCATGATTATAATTGCTCATTTATGGAGAAGAAATCTGAGGTTTAATTTTTATGAAACTTGCTCTTCAAGAAAAAACATAATTAAACCAAGGTGAGCGCAACTACCACCATATGTCGGGTTCCCAGCCTAACCCTCTGCTTCTAAACCAGGTGTTTCCGCTACTATTCCTTCTACTACACCTGAAAGTCCTCTGCATAACCAGCAATTCATCGCCTGGTATGCCCTTGACACCCCAGGTGCCCAAATGGGGGGAGCAGTCCCAAAAAGGGGCCCCCCGTCATAGTCATTCTCATTTGTTTACTCCAAATGATGCTTCCCCTCCGGGAATGCCAGCTGACACATCATTCCCAACACATTACTTATTGCGATCCACTACCTCCAAATCTCTTACAGAGCAAAGAACCATTATTCTTAGCGATACACTTGAAAAAGCTTTAGGAGTTGAAGACCCACCCAGTCACATTAATGAGAAATGGGTTGCTTCTCGTTCAAGCTACTACCCGGAATCAAAGTTCTATTTTGTCATCATTAACGATTCTCGGAAACATTCCACTTATTTCCTCTCCTGATGAAATGAGAAACTCATCAAAAGGCACTATTTATTCTTTAGAGCAGGAAAACGAAGATATTGCTGTCATTTTAAGAAATATCCAGCTGAAAAGATTTCCCGTTATAAACGTTTATAGATTTTCCCCTCGTCAGGACCCTGATACCCCAAATCCTCGTTTACTGTTGACCTTTAGTACCCATTATCCACTTTCAAAGGTGAAAATAGTTTTTACAGTAAGTGTTCGTACGTTTATTCCCCGACCCAGACGTTGCTTTAAATGCCAACGGTTTGTTCATCCCCGAAAGTACTGTAGGAGACCGCATGACGTATGCCCATTCTAGGGAGAAGAATTTCACATTCCCTGTGAAAACTGTGGAAGACCCATTCGGTGCCTCTTCCTTAAAATGCCCGTCTTACTGTAGTACCTGTTTGAATAGGAGGTTTAGGAGTTTGTACCATACAAAAATTGAGCAGTAGAGATGCCATTCACCAGCCTCAAAGACAAATATCCCAGAAGGCAAAGGCAATCTTATGCTACCAGCAACCCCCTGCCTCTGCGTGTAAATTCACTGACACAACTCCATTCCAGAGAAATCCCCTAAATTCTAGTGAGACTCAAGCAGTTACTGCAACCTGCCCGCTTGCATTGCCTATACTACCGACTTCTCAAATAATCCAAAATCAGAGCTTGATCCAATCTCCCGTTCAAAATACCATCAACAACCCTGCTCCGAGTACTATTTCTCAACCAACTAACAATGAATCTTAAGTTGGTTTATCCAATACAAATCTTGGAGAGCACTTCCTGCCATGACACTCTGTCCCATACCCTCCCAATGAGTTCACCAAACTCCCGTAAGAGACCTGCGCCTATGTCCCCTAATTTTTCTCACACTGTTACTCAATTTCTTGAAAAAGATGTTCCTAAACCCTCTTCCCTCCTCGATCCCTCTTCAAACTAGACTTCATGCAGTGGCAGCATGAATTCACCTGTCCACTGACCTTACTGTTTGCTTGATCTACTTGCTTCCGAGTTGTTAGTTTACTAAGGCCGACTTAGCTGATCTTTTTAAGCAGCTCCCCACTGCGGTTGTTATTAGGAGATTTTAACATTCACCACCCCTTATGGGGCTACTCTGTCACCTCATATAAGTCTAAGATCCTTGTTGATCTCCTAACACCCTTTTCCCTTGGATGCCTTAACACAGACTCCCTACATATGAACGTTTAGATAAACACTTCTTCCTGTATTAATATTTCCTTTTGCTCCCATTCTCTTATGGGTCTCTCTACCCGGTCCCGCTTTGATTATTTATATGGCAGTGACCATTATCCATTAGTCTTAAATGAGCTTGCACTGAGCCCAATGTTAAAACCCAATTCCAGTTGGCGTTATGACCGAGCGGAGTGGGCTGCTTTTCATCAGGCGACAGTTATTCCACCTTCTCACTTCAACAAGCGGTTTCCAACCATTCATGATGCCTTTAACCTCTTCCAGCTAGTTATCATCACAGCAGCAGAAGCTTTCATCCCGCTATCTTCCGCAGGTAGGCGTTCGGCAACTCCTTGATAGTTCGAAGAGTGACACAGGCTAACCCGGAGAAGAAAAAACTACAGGCAATACAAAAGAACCCGCACCACCCGTAACATGATTATTTTTAATCGCCAAACACATAAGCAATACTTTCGAACTTATACTTCGACTGTCAACTCCACAACTCCCCTTTCTTCAGTGTGGAAAGTTGCACAGAAAATATCTTGCCACTCCAAAAGCTCTTCACCCACAGTCCTCCGTTATGGGCCTGATATAACCGATATGATTTCTGCTCCATCAATTCTTGCAGATGCACTAGATAATAATTTTGCTAGCCACTCGCTCTTCCCGCTATCCTGAAGCCTTTCAAAAACACTGCACCTCCGGATTTTTCAACAGTGAAAGGGAAGATCATATCTATAACCGTCTTTTTACACTTGCAGAGTATCAAACTGCAGTAGTGAATAGTAAAGACGGCGCCCTTGGTCCAGACATGATTTAATACATTATGCTCAGTCATATTCACCCTTCTGCATCAGCGTTCTTGCTGGATTTGTATAACAGAATCTGGATTGAATCCAATTTTCCATCTATTTGGACTACAGCTTTTGTAATCCCTATTCCCAAACTTGAGAAGGATCCGAAGTTGGTGGACAACCAAAGGACTTATTTCGCTGACCTGTCATGCTTGTAAATTAATGGAGAAAATGGTTTCAGGCCTCCTTCCCCCTGTTCTGGAGAGTCGCCAGACTTTTTAAAATTTCCATTTTTTTTTCTGCAAAAATCGTTTGAGCGCGGATCCCTTGTTAAAACTGGATCGTGACATCCTGGAAGCCTTTACAACTGGTTAGATGGTTCTTGGGGTCTTCTTTTTGACCTTGAAAATGCTTTTGAGACAGCGTGGAGAACTGGGGATCTCCTTAAACTCAACTCGCTCGGTTTCCGAGACCGCTCCCTCTCTTTATTAAATGCCTTCTGTCAGGCAGAACCATCCAGGTTCTGTGCTCTTCTGTTCTATCACGCAACTTGACTGGATGAAGGCATTCCGCAGGGCAGTGTTCTAAGTGTAATATTATTTGCTCTTCGATTTAATGACATCGTTATTTCTATCTCAGCGATGGTCAATTTTTCTCTTATGTTGATGATCTGACGCTATATATTGCTGGTGCCAGGTTGCCATTTCTTGAAAGGCAAGTTCAACTAGCTGTTGAGAATATTTCACAATGGGGTAATTCCCATGGCTTCCATTTGTTACCCACCAAAACCTCATCAGTATTCTTTTGGAAAATAAGGAGTCAAAGAACCTGCCACCTTCCTCCCACGAACCCTAACCTTATATGGTTTACCCATTCCTGTAACTTCACAGGCAAATTTCTATGACTCATCCTAGATGACGCACATTAAGCTCCTGAAAATGACTTAGTCATTGCGTGCTTGACCTATTACATCATCTCACCTCAAAATCTTGGGGTGCTGATCACAAGTCCCTTTTACGCCTTCACATCGCCCTAATCCGATCGAAGCTGGGCTATGGCTGCGTAGTATATGGTCTGGCTTTTCCAACTCCAGTTCATCTTTTAGATCCCATCCAAAAAGAGGCGATCCGTATCTCCACTGGAGCCTTTTGATCGTCCACCCTCTTGAGCCTTGAAGTTAAACCCGATGTGATGCAACTCTCTTCGAAGGAAATACATCATGTGCACAAATTATCTTCGCTTTCAAACCCCAATACCATCTGCTCTTACACAGATTCTGGGAGAGATACCTCAGAATCCTCCTTACTAGGCATTTCCAAACACAGCTTATAACATCCTTAACCTTCTCAGCATTCCTTTGCAGAAGGTGCTGCCGTTCTCTTATGATGATGAGTATACGCCTTGGCTATTCCATGCTCCCACCATTTACCTGGTCCTGACCTCTTTCTCTCTAAATCTAGCCACCCAGCTGCCTTGTTAAAGGCATCATTCCTGTCTCATTCCGCAGTTCACGGTAGATTTACTTCAGTGTTTGCTGACGGCCCTAAAACTGAGGAGTGGGTGCGTCTGCTGACATTCCTGACCGCAACCTCTTACCATACCCTCCCCCTCATGCTTCAATTTTTACGGCAGAATTAATGGCTATAATGAATTCTTATTCCTTAACCAAGGCCACCCTTGTGTTATTTATTCAGATTCGCTCAGCGCCCTCTAGGCACTTAAATCTACTTATTCTAAATACACAATGGTATCCTCTGTGCAACAATTTCTTCGGCTGCTTCACTCTTGTAAGAAACAAATCATACTATGTTGGACCCTCTCTTACGTAGGGGTAACTGGCAACGAAATCGCAGACAGAGAGGCCAAAATGGCCGCCTCTTCTTTTGGAGCTGTTCTAGGTACCTTCCGGATGCCATTTGACAAGGTCGCCTCACATTAACTAATTATTATTCTGCTATCCGACAATGTTCCGGCTTTATCGGCAAGAATGCTGGTCGAGTGATCAGCGAAGGTCAAAACTTAAAAAGCCAAACATTGGTGAGTGGTCTTCTCACAGATGAAATCGCTTGCACGTCAACCGTATTGGCCACACCAATAATTACATATATATATATATATATATATATATATATATATATATATATATATATATATATATATATATATATATATATATATATATATATATATATATATATATATATATATATATATATTTATATATTTATATTTGGTATATATATATATATTGCTACTTATATATATATATATATATATATATATATATATATATATATATATATAAACAGTTTTATAGGTTGAAATTTGGGAAGTAAATGTGGGATTGGTCCTGTAAAAAGGAAGGCAAGCATGTACTACCCTAATAACGATTTCCTAATATTATTATTAATGATAATAATGTTGGTCTGGGTTTTATTCTTATATTTAGATAATTCCGGTCATCAATTTTCATGAAAAATTCTGTAGTTGTGTAAAAAAATAAAAGAGTTAAATTTATTTCATTGGAGTTGGAAAAGTAAAATTTTTAAAGTTGAAGTAATAGTTAAATTTTAGTGATCAGGTATTTTAATAGTTATATATTCTTTTTTTTTTTTTTAAACTTGCTCATGAAATTATTTTGAAATACTAGGTGGGTGAAGTAGTGAGGGCGATATGTCTCCTGGATCACCCTATTCCTAATACCAAAGATGCTCTTTCAACCCAGATAATCATTCCTCAAAAGCAAGTAAATAGGAATTCAGGTATGTTTTCTCTTCTGAATATTACTTGGTAACAAGTGATTCGCATCTTTTTTGTTTGGTTTTATCGTACTATCGTTCTCTTATTAATTGTTTCATTAAATATTTAATTTTTTTTAGTTTATATCAATCGATTCTTCTTTTTCAGACATTTATGTGTCCTTAGTATCTTATACTCACCAAGTAGCAGCTAAAGGTTGGTTTATTGCCATCGTCAGCACTACCGTTGAAACTGACAAACCCGAAGCTGAAATCAAACCTGGACTTGACTTGCTGGGACCAATTAAACAAAAGTAGGCTTGCTTTTTTTGTGGTGGTTTAAGGGTGGGGTTAAATCTTGGGGCTTTTTTTAAAAAAAATTATACTAATTTATAATTAAAAACATTTAAAATTCAGTATGTATAATAATAATTATTTTGGAAGTGAAATTTAGATTTATTTCAATGTTCAATGAACAAAATATTAATTTATTGAATTGACTTCTCTCAAATTTCTTTCCCAAAGACCGGATCATTTGTTCCAATCAAGCTTTTTAAATTAACTAAATATGCTATATAAGAAATTAAAGTGCAATGCTGTTAATGTATTGAGGTTTTGAGTTAAAATTAAGTCGCTTCACCATTTCGTAATCTAGTATGACCCTAATTGACTTAAAAAGAAGTTATTCGTATTAAACGTCCACAGAACAATTCCTTCTTTTCTTCTGACTGATGTTAAAATCTCTCTAAGGGCAGTTACTTTCTCTAGTTTAGAGATGTGCCGAAACCGGAATGTAGATTGTTAAACCATGTGAAATAAAACATTTTGAACCTCGTTTGAAAGTCGGCTACATAATTTTATGGTTTATGCATATTCTAAGATGCAGTTAATTTTAGAGTGTAAATTTACTTGCACTATGAATTTAAATTGAAAAGAATTTGATTATTTTTAGGTTATAATTATAACTTAAACTCCTCGGTTGAACTTAAATTGAAAAGAATTTGATTATTTTTAGGGTATAATTATGACCTAAACTCCTCGGTTGACATAATCAGTTTTTCAGCGAAATCAACTCAGTTCAGTCTTATTTGTAAAAATGTCCCATAGCATATTATTGTAACTAAAAGACGTTTGTGTTTGTTACATCGCTCTATTTTCTCAAATTATTTTTAAAATGATATATATATATATATATATATATATATATATTATAATAATAAATATATATATAAAATTATATATATATATATATATATATATATATATATATATATATATATATATATATATATATATATATATATATATATATATCTTCTCTTTATCTGCCTTCTATTTTCCCAAGAATGGGAAGTAAGGTGCGTAACGAGCATCGGAAAAGAAAAAGCAGTAGGAAATGACATAGTCGAAAAGAAAGCCCAGCCTTTACCGCCCCCTCTGTACCATTAATTAGAGGGAACTCATCGCAGTCAGAAAATCCACCCTAAAGCTTATTGGAGCACGATGGACCCTCACTATGGTAGTAAGCGTCAAGTTAAGGGTTCATCCCTTGCCCACGTGAGCCACAACCCAACCATACCCCCTCACAATCCCCCGCCAATTCACTCCTGTTACTACACCCTATTCTTCTCGCGTCTACCAAAACTCGGAATTTCTCTCCTGATCAAACATTCGTTTTACTGACTCAATCCACTTTTTCTTCGCGCTCTCCCAAGCCGGTCGGTTCCCAACACACTCGCGCCCACTATACATCGCTTAACCAAACCGACTTATCATTCAATCCTTCCATATGCGACCAAACCACTCAACATACTTTCATTATTCTCTCATTTACCCCCTTTCTTCACACCACACAAACTCTTCTAATTACGTTCATTCCTCTCTTTAACAATTCTTCTCACACCTAACACGCACCTAAGATTCTCCATCTGAACACATTGAACTTAGATCTATACTTTTTTAATTCCAGACCATAGTCTCCACAACTATACATTAACCAGGTAACAACATACCCTCCATGTAAGACCCTAGCACACTCAAGACTTAGTTCCTTACATCCACACGATTTAATTGCAACCAGCCACCTTCCTGCCATTTACAACTTTCCTACTACACTCGCATCATCATCCGTTTCCCTTCTCATCCAACATATACCCTAAATATTGATAAAACTCAGACACTTGTTCCGCTGGCTCACCCATTCAACCATAACTTCCACACTGAGCGAGTGTCCTCACTCCCACAACCATAACCTTACTTGCTTAGCCACGTTTACTTTCAAGG
>JABUQX010116480.1:7500-15000 GCA_015478945.1 Trachelipus rathkii | reverse complement strand
TTAGCTGCTCGTAAGAAAGTAGAGATTACATTTGAAGGTGTGAGAAGTGTTAAGGATATTTCCAACCTGTGACAAGAATGGGAAAAAAAGTTTAAAGAATATGAAGAGTGAGGAGTGGTAGAGTAAAGATGGAAGAATCCAATAAGGTTCGTCCGATTGACAATATGTGATTTGTAGTTATGAATATCATTGGACTGTATTGGGCAATAAAGAAGATTATGGAGGTATAGAAGTTACCTTGGACACAGGTTGTACAAATTTTGTGGCGAAAGATGACTAGCTAGGATAATGGAGTTTAGATGGAAAAGAGTAAATGGGAGCCAAAAAAAAAATTTGTAGGTGAATACCTATATATATTCAGATAAAGTACTTATGAAGCTGTTAAAAGCATTGAAATACCTTGCATCTTGAAGGGACATAGGTTTAATATACGAGCAAATAATAAAAGGGGATATACCATGGTTAATAGGGAGATAAACAATGGATATGAAAGTGGACCTAGAAAGCAGGATGGTAATAATTGGTGTGTTCAAGAATCTACCAGTAATTGTGAAGAAGGAAAACGGAAAAACATAGAAGGTTACCCATGATTAAAAGAAGAAAATTGGATTGAGAGACACGAGGTAGAAAAAGGAAATTGCATTTGCAGTTTGGCCATTAGAACTGGAAGAAAATCTTTAGGCTAAAACAGGATTCATACAAGGAGAAGGGTTTGGAAAATGAAGTTAAAGAGATGATAGAAAGTGAGTTAAGAGAATTTTATGAAGTATGTGTGAAACTAGAGGAATCTCTCAAAACAAGTCGGTTTTACGATGAAACCGTAGCTAGAATCTTGGGGAGGTGGAGGAAGGTTTCTTTTAATGTTGGATTGAACTACACTTTATTGCCAGGTAGCATGGATAAGAAGACAAAAATCGTGAAAAAGACAGTTGGAGAGATCATAAGGTATATATATGATAAAGAGAAAAGTAATCGGAAGGTTTTGACTATCCGATGGGTGATCACCGAAAAAATAAAAGGATGGAAGTAGACTGTAAGGCAAGGCTGTTGGTTAGAGGTTTTCAGGAGCAAGAAGGAGAAATATTAAGGATGCTCCTACGTGTTCGACTGAGACGCTCGAATTGTGTGTAAGTATAATAAATTGGTATAGCTGGAAGTACAAGGCTCTGGCTATAAAGACAGCATATCTTCAAGGCGATAAATTGGAAAGAACCATTTACATTAAACCTCCAAAGGAGGCCAGAACTAAAGAAATATGGAAACTAAGAAAGGCAGTGTATGGGCTGCAAGAGAGTGGTACGATAAAGTAGTTATGTGAAAATGTAGGTTAGATCCCACGTTATTTAGTTGGAAAAAAGATAAACTAATGGGAGTAGTGTGCATGCATGTGGATGACTTGTTTTATGAAGGTAATGATATGTTTGAGAAAGAAGTAATAAGCGAGCAGGGAAAACGCTTAGGAACTGAAGAACAGGAAACATTTAAATATGTAGAGGTTGTAGTGAGGCAAATAACCTTGTCAATGTTTAAATTTCACAAGCCATTTTGGGAATCGATAATTTTATAGATGTTGAAAATAGTCTACATCTGACTGAAAATTTTTGTTTGCGCATGTAAGTAGTAATAAGGCCAGTTCAGCGACCCACCTGTCTCTATGATAAATGTGACGTCAAAAATATATATAATAACAAGTTATATAGTATAGTATATATATATAATATATATATAATATACTATATTATAATATATATATATATATATATATATATATATAATATTATATAATATATATATATATATATATAGTATATAGTATATATATATTGAAGGGGGTAAGTGAGTGTCTTGAGAACCCACCTTCGATAGAGGGATGTTTGATGTTGAAGAGATGAGAGTGAGCGTTGTCATGATAAAGTGGCGTTTCTTCCCGGAGGCTGCTTAGGATTCATTAGTGGTGCTAGCAGCCTCCTGCACCAGACGCCACAGAACTACCCCCAGTGACAATGCCGCGAGCACACTCCGTTCTCCGGACCTGGAAGGAGACGTCGGTTTTAGAGCGAGTAGCTGTAGGTGTGCACACATTAAGTCACTGAGAAGCTTTCGACCACTCTGTACTCTTACGTGCAGTTGGTCCGCACCTTCAGTGAGAAGCACGATACAGGCGGCACAGGATGGCCGAACAGAGTAGCGCCCAGTAGAAGAAACTTGATTTTGATGGTTGCTTGCTGAATGTTCGTGTGCCACTCCATTTGCACATGTCACTCTGGGCGTCACCAATTTTGAAAGGGTAATGTGGAGTGTCTTTAGAACCACCCTCCCAGAGAGGGATGTTTGATGTGAAGAGATTAAGCGTTCATGATAAAGTTTGGCGTTTCTTTCCGGATTGCTTAGGGGTCATCAGTGGCGGTTAGCAGCTCCATGCCCCAGACGCCCACAATATATATATATTAGTATATAATATATATATACTAATATTAATATTATTATATATATATTATTATAATATATATATATATACTATATATATAATTATATATATATATATATATATATATTTATATATGTATATAATATAATATATATATATATATATATATATATATATATATAATATATATATATATAATATATATATATATATATATATATATATTATCAATCTCATCCAATTTATATTCTCTATTTTATTGACCAAAGTGAATCTACCTTAATTTGAGCTAAGCTACTGAGGGAGTTGAGAATTAACATCTGTTTCTTTTCCAGGTTTTTATTTTCTTATGAATAATACACGGACCCCTGTTCCTAACAAAGAAGAGAACATATGCATTAGAAACAGGACAATTACAATTCAGCGCTCTTATATGCCCGTATCTTGCCTTCAGGCCTTCGGGCCTTCGCGCCTGTTCTTGCCTTCTTGCCTTCTTGCCCTCTAAATAGGTCTATTATCACACAAACAACAATTTGTTAGTACAATGTAATGTAGATCTATATATATATATATATATATATATATATATATATATTTAATATATATATACTATATATATATTATATATACATATATATAATATATATATATATATATATATAATATATCATATATATATATATATATATTTAGAAACCGTATTATACTATAGACCTCATAATAGTATGTTGGCAAATATATACAAATATTTGCGGTCATACAACTATACAGGGACATTGCCTGAGTGCGTAGATTGCTTATAGAGACCTGAACAGAGGGCTATTGTATTCAAAAAAAATATTATAAAGTATTTACAAGCTATAAAAAATTGGGCAAGCATCGTTTAGGCCCGCATAGGGTTGGTATACAATAGATGCTTACCTTAGCATCTAAAATTATTATAAAATTATTATTTATTATAAATTATTTACAAGCTATAAAAAATCGGGCATGCATCGTCTAGGCCCGCATAGGGTTGGATACGTCAAATAGCAATTTATTCCTAACTCGCTATTTACCGTATTATAACAAAAACAGCATGCAGTAGGCTATTAAATTCTTTCTTATCACTTGTTACGCCTATCGTAACATATAATGAACATTTTGCCTGCGCGGCTCTGCCCTACTATTTTCCCTAGTTCATATCTCTATGCGGTCTGTAGTCTTACGCGCTGTCGGCGTGGCCTACTCGCTTAATTTTATTAATTAATACAATGCATGCTCTTAAATGATTATTTTCACATATATTTAAGGTCGGTATTATTGCTAACCTCTTATCATTAACATAACATGGAAATTTCGTCTGTGCCTCTCTGCCCTACTATCGTCCTTGCTCACGGCTGGCCTACCGGCCTAGCTAGCTTAGCTTCACTATTATTACATTCTTACGCATTTAATACTCTAAATTACTGATTTTAACCTTTACGCTCACTTCACTCACCTTAATAGTGCTGATAACTGTTTGAACTAACTAAAAAAAAATTTGTTTTTATTTTTTTAAATAACTGTCTATTTATGTTATAAGAGTTTGCAGCGTGCTATCGCATTCGAATTTTTTCTGTCGGAGGCTATTTCATAAGAAGCTCCCACAATGCACATAAAACAAAAGACTTTCGCTATCCGTAAAGTGAGTATTAATAGTAATTAGGGTGCGTTCACTCAGACTACATAACTCCCTTTCAGAGAAGAGGTGCAGGTGAGTTAGTCGAGATAGCGGCTTGGCCAACGAACCGGTTTGTCGACCTCTACTCGATCTTCTTGATGATGCCGAGGGCAACAAAGCAGGACGGGAGGAACGTCTAGGAGCTGAAGTTGAAGGCGGTATATTTGAAGTCTGAGTGTGCGTTTGCGAGCGGGTGAGTGGGTGTGAAGTAAGAGCTGGAGTTGGAGTCAGAGCTGGTCGTATCGGTGCTGGTGCCAAAGGAGGTGGAGGTGGAAAAGGGAGATAATCAGGAGGAGGAAGGGGATCAGAAGGCGGAGGAGGAGGGGGAAGAGAAGCAGGAGGAGAAATAGGGATGTTAAAAGAAGGAGTTGGGGGAAGAGGAGAAATTGGAACAAAAGGCACAGAATCAGGGTCAAGAACTGGAAGTGGATTTGCCTCGAAGAAAGCAGGCTTCAGACGGTCGATTGAAACTACTTCTGTGCGGGTTGGACGTTGGATCGTGAAGAACTTCTCCTTCCTAAGCACTACAGGAAAAGGTCCATCGTACTTAGGCTGGAGAGCGGTGCGGTGGGAGTCATGTCGAACAAAGACATGAGTGCAGGAGGAAAGATCTTTAGGGATGTAAGAATGCACTTTGTGTGGTCGAGATGGGCTTGGTCTCCACGACGAAGCACAACGCCTCAAGCGGGTAAGATAGGCGAGCGGGTCTGCAGCAGAAGGAGGGGAAGACTGAGAAAAGAAATCACCAGGAAGTCGAAGAGGAGAACCATACACTAGTTCAGCAGCCGAACAGTGCAAGTCCTCTTTAACAGCGGAGCGAATGCCAAGCATAACGAAAGGGAGAGCATCGGTCCAATTTTCCGGATTGGGCTGAGCCAGAAGAGAAGCCTTAAGCTGGCGGTGAAATCTTTCTACAATCCCATTCGATTGTGGGTGAAAGCAAGTGGTGTGGATCTTTTCAGAACCCAGGAGACGCATCAAATCTCTCCATAAGAAGGATTCAAAAGGTTGACCTTGGTCTATAGTGACAGAGAGAGGAACACCAAAGCGAAAAACCCAATGAGCTAAGAAGGCGTTAGCGATGGATTCAGCGTTGGTAACAGAGAGAGGAATAGCCTCCGTCTAGCGTGTAAAACGGTCGATGCACTTAAAGAGGTACCTTTTGCCACGAGAAGAAGGAAGAGGGCCCACGGTGTCAATGTTGACACGCTCAAAACGGGCACTAGGAGGTAAGAAGGTGCCTAGAGGATCCTTGGTGTGACGTTGCACCTTAGAACGTTGACAGGGAAGACAAGTGCGACACCAAGTTGCTACGTCGGCATTCATTTCAGGCAACACAAAACGGGCAGCAACCAGTTTGCGAGGAGCTCGTCAATGCCTGAGTGAGAAAGGAAACAGCCTTACGAAAATGATGGAACAAGAGGTCGAGGAGTATTTCTCCCAATATCATCACACAGAAGTCTCTTCATCCCAGGGAAAGTTGGAGCCACTCCAGCTGGAGGGAAGCAGCTTGGCATGTTGCCATGGCATCATAATCAATGTTCGGCAAGGCTGAAATCGCGTTGATTTCAATGCGGGAGAGAGCGTCAGCGGTGAAGTTGTCGAGACCTTAAATATGCCTAACATCAGTAGTGAACTGTGAGACGTACTCAGTGACGAGCTTCTCTAGAAGAGTGTCGCTCATGCCTAGAGATCATAGCGAAAGTGAGGGGCTTATGGTCGGTGAGGATGTGGAACTCACGACCTTCTAGGAAGTAACGAAAGTGTCGAACGGCGAGATACATTGCAAGCAACTCCCTGCCAAAAGCACTATACCGAGTTTCAGCAGGTTGTAACTTGCGAGAAAAGAATGCGAGAGGGGACCACACATCGTGTAAGAGCTGTTGGAGGACTCCACCGACTGCAAAATCCGAAGCGTCCACCTGAATTCTCGTCGGTGCTGAGTCCTGTGGGTGGACCAGAAGTGTTGCTGAAGCGAGAGCTTCTTTGGAGGCTTCAAACGCGGACTTTGCTTCGTCAGTCCAATCAACTTTCGTACTGCTGCCGCGTTTCTTGGGACGTATGAGGGCGGTAAGAGGGCGAAGAATATCTGCCCCTGATTTCAGGAATCGGTGGTAAAAATTAAGCATCCCAAGAAACTGACGCAGTTGTTTCTGATTTTGAGGCGGAGGGAACATGCGAATGGGGTCAACACGCTCTGCCAGAGGACAGATACCCTCAGCGGAGACAGTGTGACCAAGAAAAGTGAGAGAAGACGCACCAAAAACACACTTTGCAGGGCTAAGACGTATTCCATACTTGTCTAACCGGGCGAAAAAAGCACGCAAATGTTGCTAGTGTTCGGCGGGAGAGGTGGAAGCAACGAGGAGGTCATCAAGGTAAGAAAAGGCGAAGGGGAGACCTCTGAGAACGCTATCTATGAACCGTTGGAATGACTGCGCAGCGTTCCTCAGCCCGAATGGCATCTTTGGATACTCGAAGAGACCAGACGGTTCCTCGTCAGCGACGGGGATCTGGTGGTAGGCCCTAACAAGATCGAGCTTGCTGAAGATGGTTTTACCGGCCAGGTGGGAAGTAAAGGACTGGATATGAGGAACTGGGTACCTGTCCGGTATGGTAGCAGCGTTGAGGGCTCTATAATCTCCACATGGCCGCCAATCGCCTGATGGCTTCTGGACTAAATGTAGAGGCGAAGACCAAGAACTCTTCGAAGGGCGGATGATTCCAAGCTCTAGCATGTGTTCGAATTCCGCTTTGGCAGCTTTGAACTTATCTGGTGGTAGCCGACGTGCTCTAGCGAAAGTGGGAGAGCCGGTGGTCTCAATATGGTGCACCACCGAATGTTTGACGGGCAAGGACGAAGAACAGGGGCTCAACAGAGTCGAAAAATCCTCCTGTAGAATGGTGAGAAAAGGGGAGGCATCTGAAGAAGAGGCAACAGCAGAGATACCTTTGAGAACTGAAGCAACTACCGTACCAGGAGAGAACAGAGACGTAGAACCGTCAGCCAACCTTCTGTTCTTCAAATCAACCTTAAGGTCAAAATGAGACAGAAAATCGGCTCCTAGGATTAGCATCGGCCACTAAGAGATAAACAATATATATAAAAATATTTAAACATAAAGACAATAATCAATACAAAATACAAAATACATAAAGAAATGATATGAAAACTGATGCTGTGCTCTGAAATATGATATATACTAAGCCAAGAAGTATCCCCTTAAAACAGATTTTCTTTAGACGGAGGATATTTTATAGGTGACTATTTTAAACGTGACAATATTTGCTAATAGAAAATTAATGCATAAATTGAATCTAATAAATAAGATACATTATAAACTCGGCATTAAGGAAATAATAAGATAAA
>JABUQX010116480.1:0-2500 GCA_015478945.1 Trachelipus rathkii | reverse complement strand
TCGTGTCATCGGCATATGACTGAATAGAAAGTTAGATGTGCAGGAGAAGATCATTAATGAAAAGTAGGAATAAAGTAGGAGATAAGACAGAACCCCTGAGGAACACCACTATATTGACAGAAAAGGAAGAAGAAGTCGCCCCATCAACAATGGCCGATATTGAACGATTTGAAAGAAAACCAGACATAAGGAAGCAAAGAAGGAGGAAACCCAAAAGGGAGGGAAGCTTTGAGAGCAGTGACGCGTGCCATAAATTGTTAATGCAACCCCAACAGCGCCACCACGCAAGTCTCCCCTTAGAAGTTCCTAAGGGCGGGAAACCATAAATCAGTAAGATAGGAAAGTATATCGCCAGTAGACCTCGAGCGCCGAAAAGCCGTAAATATTGGCGATCGGAAAGAAGTGAATGAGATTCCGTTAGACGATCTAAGAAATGAGAGTTGAGAAGAGTTTCAAAAAGATCTGATATAATGCTAAGTAAGAAAGCTATAAAGGATAGTAATTGAAGATCAGAGTATTTCTTTCTGGAATAGGTTGGACATAAGTGTGTTTCCAACACTGAGGGAAAGCGTTAGTGGTATTGAGACATAGAGAATATAGTTGGAACGAGGGGGCGGGGATAGCACGGAAGCACACTCCCTCAAAACTGGGGGAGGAATGCCATCCGGGCCACCCGTGTTCCTAACGTTCATAGATGCTTCAGGAACCCATGCACCCTCCCGATCAAATGTAATCACAGGTAAAGGCATATGACACCTAAGAGGAGAAGGAGGAGGATGAGGAATACAAGAATCGTCCAGGGCTGAGTTAGAGGAAAATAGGAGGCCGAAGAGATTGGCCTTTTCAGTTGGAGAATTCGCAAAGCAAGAAAACCATCAGATCGAATAAGAGAGGAAAGACAGATTACAGAAGTTGTGCCAGAGATGTTTCTGCAAGAGGCTGTGAAAGATTTGTCATGCAGGAGAACCAAGGAGGTTAGCGCACTTTCGTTTAATGAAAGTCTGCTTTGCTCATCGAAGAGTATTCCCTTCAACAATCTCTAGCTTGAATGAAAATTAGCAAGAAGTGATAGGAGAACGAGTACTCCACTTCCCAATACGCACTGTCCTCGCCTGAATGGCCAGAAGAACCGCACGATCGTGAAACTACATGGATTATGAGGAGAGAAAGATTAGTTGAAGAAGGAATGAACCTGCCCATCCTTATCAACGATTACAGCTCCCACCTCATCGGCGAAGCCGAAGTGTCACCAGAGTCAAAGCAGTCATTCCACTTATAGCTAGCGCAGAAGCAACGCAAGGCCCCCCAATCGGCTTGATCAAAGTGCCAGAAAAACGTGTAGGGCAGGATGGGATGGACATGTTGGAGAGAAAGTATTAAAATTAAGAGATATAATGTTGTGGTCAGACTTTACCGATAGGAGCGAAGGTGGTGTATTTATAGAGAGAAGGACTAGTGGTGAAACATAGGTCAAGTGTGTTCAAGAATTGGTTGGGACGATCCGGAATGTGTGTGGGTTCTTTAATTAGCTGATCCAGATCGTTGAGAATGCCAAATGATTCGGGCCTCCTTCCCACCCAAATCAGTATGAGGAGAGGACCCCAAACCATTCAGTGTTGTGTACATTGAAATCCCTAAATAGAGTGGACCTCAGTATTTGGATGAGAAGATATAACAGTCTCAAAAGAAGTAGTAAGATATTCAAAAAAAACAATAATTAGTGTTTTGTTAGGAGAATAGTAGCAGAAGCACAAAATTATTGTAGTAGAAGGAAGAAAGATTTAAGCCACAGAACATCGAAGTTAGGAGATTCGAGATTCTCGAGACGTGTTACAAGATTGTTTATGTTTATATAGATGCAACTCCCTTTAGACGGAAATTAAGAAATAAAGCTTGATTGTTTGATATTTAAACGAGTTAGAGGATGAATTTTTTAGCTTTGAGCCAAATCTCCACCAAAAGGTATTAAGGTTAGAATTAGAGGTATTCACGGATGCAGAGTTAGAGAGTAAATATTATATACATATAAGTTATATATATATATATAGCGATATATAAGATATATATATAAAGTATATATATATATACATATATATATATATATATATATATATATATATATAGCATATATATATATATATATATATATATATATTTTCTAGACACATTTTAATATGTATAATTTTTATTTTTACTATTCAAAGAAAATTTATTATTAATATTAAAGGCACTCGTTTACATCTATGTTAGTGGTTTCAGAACTGCCTCTACCGTCAGCCTT
Source organism: Trachelipus rathkii (assembly GCA_015478945.1). Taxonomy (NCBI): domain Eukaryota; kingdom Metazoa; phylum Arthropoda; class Malacostraca; order Isopoda; family Trachelipodidae; genus Trachelipus; species Trachelipus rathkii. The sequence continues at coordinate 219 of JABUQX010116480.1, read as the reverse complement.
ATTTATTTGCAAATACCACCTTAACATCACCGTGGACAATTTCCAGCCAGGACGACAAACTATATTTGAATACTAAAATTTACATGCATTGTTCTATTGGGGTAAAAAAAACTAAAAACATAGTGGAAAAGCTCCTGATCTGGATGGGCGGTCAGGGTCCTTCGTTGGTGGTCCGCTAACAAAACAAAACTACGAAAGTATCACGAGTTATCGCAGAGA
>JABUQX010116479.1:25000-37500 GCA_015478945.1 Trachelipus rathkii | reverse complement strand
TTATTATTATTATTATTATTGTATTATTATTTACCCAACCCTGCCTCCTTTATATTGTATGTGTGCATCACCGTAGGCATTATGTATGTTGATGACGCACATTACTACTCGAGATGTGGATTTTTACACACATACACCCGTTACCCCTACCCCTTTTTTTCTTCTCCCCCACCTTTTCTCTTAGTTGTTGTCATTGCCCCTACCCCCTTTTATCTGTTGCCATGACTACATCATCTGTTCTCTCTTCTCTCTCTCTCGCCCTGCACCCACACACACTTGGTTTCCGCGCGCGCCCGTTTTTCTCCCCGCCTCCGACTTGGTCCCGCCGCCGCCGCCGCCTTCGCGCCCCGTGTCCCGCTTTCCCGCCTCCGCCACCGCCTCTGCCTTTGCCGCCACCCCCGGTTTGGTATACTCGTTTCGTCTTTCGTTCGCATTGTCATTGAGGAGATGGGGGTTTTACTCCTCCTTACTCCCCCCTCTCTTAGTTCACCCCCACCCATCTTGTGATATATATAAAATTGGACAGGATGGACTCGAATCCTGTCCTTTCGGCTGCTTCATCACGGTGGTCACCAGGTAAGTATCGGACTTAACTGACCGTGCCAAGCGGCCTTTCAGACCTTCTTTCAAATCATGCTTATATAGAAATCTGAGTTCAAAATGTGTATTAAATATAAAATAAATGAATAAAAATTTTCATTCCCATACGTGCTTTGAGAGTTTCAAGGTGGATTAGTCTAATGAGGTTTGCGGTTAAAATCGAAGAAAAGTTAATCCCTTTCAGTTCACGGTTAATTACCTTTTCTCCGATATTCTACCGATAAGATTACGCCCAGGGCTATGAAAGAAAGATAGTTTTCTTGACAATTAAACTCTACTATTATATATATATATATATATATATATATATATATATTTATGAATATATATATATATATATATATAAATATATATATATACAAGGTTATTATATATACTACTAGCTGTACTAATAGTGTTGGTGGTATTAGAGATATATATTAGCAGCAGGTTGTTATATATTATTATATATATATATATATATATATTGGTTATAAGGCGTAAATATATTAAGTTGGCTAAGGTGTTAGTGGCATATAGTTGGGCTATATATTGGTTATTATATAAGGTTAGTTATTATTATGGCTATTAAGGTTTCACTACTTGTATTTTGACATATATATATATATATATATATATAAGTTATATATATAAGTATATATATATATACATGTAATTAAATAAGTAAATATATATAAATATATATTACATATATATATATATATATATATATATATATATATATATATATATATATATATATGTTGTTAAAGAAAGAAATAGGCGGCTTAAGGAAGATTTGATCTTTAAAAGTGGATTTTATTCAGAATGGAACTTGGTGAATAAATTTTATTATTATTTCTGTTTTCTCATTCTTCTTTCTCTCTTTCTTCTTCTTTCTTCTTCTTTCTTCTTCTTCTTCTTCTTTCTTTCTTTCTTCTTCTTATTATTATTATTATTATTATTATTATTATTATTATTATTATTATCTCCATCTTAAACAATTTTAAATTATTACAATTAATCATTCTATTTTATATATTTTTCATTTGAATTGTTAATCACATAGTAATGAGAACAAGGTATTATTGGTCAGTTTCGAATTTTGAGAGAGAGAGAGAGAGAGAGAGAGAGAGAGAGAGAGAGAGAGAGAGAGAGAGAGAGAGAGAGAGAGAGAGATTCGAGTAAACAGCTCCTCGGATAAAACAAAAAAAGCTGGTCTGGTTTAATGCCTGTTATCGAAAAATCAGAAAAGAAACATTACAATCGAGAGAAGACCACGTGTTTTTACCATAATCGGATCGAGGGCTACTCAGCCAGCTTGAAGAAGATGGAGTGAAATCTTTGAAATATACTTTATTATTAGATAAAATGAATAAATTTTTATTATTATTTTCTTCTTTCTTCTTTTCTGCTTCTTTTTCTTTTTCTGCTTCTCATTCTTCTTCTTCTTCTTCTTCTTCTTCTTCTTCTTCTTCTTCTTCTTCTTATTCTTCTATTTTATATTTGAAAGAACTCAAAATATAATTTAACATTAGATAAAATGAATAAATTTTATTATTATTATTTCTTCTTCTTTCTTTTTCTGCTTCTTTCTTTTTCTGCTTCTCATTCTTTCTTCTTTCTTCTTTCTTCTTTCTTTCTTTTCTCTCTTCTTTCTTTTTCTCTTCTTCTTTCTTCTTTCTTCTTTCTCTTTCTCTCTCTCTCTTTCTTTACATTTATCTTCCTCACTTGAGGAAGGAATTCTTATTCTTCTATTTTATATATTTTTCATTTGAACTGCTAATCACAAAGTAATGAATACGATGTATTGTTGGTCTGTTGCGAATTTTTGAGAGAGAGAGAGAGAGAGAGAGAGAGAGAGAGAGAGAGAGAGAGAGAGAGAGAGAGAGAGAGAGAGAGAGAGAGAGAGAGAGAGAGAGAGAGAGAGAGAGAGAGAGAGAGAAAAAACAGCGCCGCGGAGAAAGCAAAATAAGCGAGTGTGCTTTAATGCCTGTTATCGAGAAAAATCAGAAAAGAAACATTACAATCGAGAGAAGACCACGTGTTTTTACCATAATCGGATCGAGGGCTACTCAGCCAGCTTGAAGAAGATGGAGTGAAATCTTCTGAGGTAGAGACCGTAAATAGAATAGTTATGAATTTTTATGATATATATATATATATATATATATATATATATATATATATATATATATATATATATATATATATATATATATATATATATATATATATGGGTGCTGAAAAACAAAGAAAATTTTTATTTTTGGCGTAGGGAGGTTGAACTGAAAGCTCATTCATTTGGATTTTGGGATAGATATCTCCTTATTAAAATTGTTTTTATCGATAAATATTTACACTGACAATCAAAATATAAATATATAATTTTTCAAATTTCAAAATTTAGACAAAAATTAATTGAGAGTTGAAGGAAGCAAGAGGAAGGGAGAAGAGAAGAGAGAGAGAGAGAGAAATAAGAGGAGAAGAAAGAGAAGAAGAAGAAAGAGAAAGATGAAAAGAGAGAGAGAGAGAGGGGAGAGAAACATCCCCAATTCCATCCGCATTGCGACTAATAATAACTTATTACAACTACTACACTACTAATGCACTAGCTAGAAAACTACACTACGTACAACAACTTTACACTACTGCCCAACTTATTAAAAACTACACTCACAAAACTACTACCCCTATCTATTTAAAAACACTACTATATACTAACACTACATACAACAAACTATACTCGCCCTAACTATAAAACTACATATCACTACTATAACTTAATAATATAAGTAAAATATATATAATATATATATATAAAATATAATATAAATGAAACATGGGAGAAGGAAATTAAAAACATAAGTGTAAATGATAAATTATTATTTATTCACAAGTTGACAAAATTAGAACAATGGCCAAAACAATATATATATAATAATATATATATATATAATATATATAATATATATATATATATAATATATAATTAATATATAAATAAATAATATATATATATATATAATATATATAATATAATAAATATATATATATATATAATAAATATCAATCTCACCCTCAACTACCCCTGGTCGCAGCGAATATATAAAATCTCCAGAAACTTCTGCTATAATTATATTATATAGTAACCAGCTCGTCCTTCACAGCCCTCAATCTTATCGCCAAGAGGCAATCTAAGCTATATGTATAAGATAGAATAGGATCTTATCTAAATCGTTCAACCGCGACTGAATATTAAACATGCTATTTATATCTCGACATCTTCTCTATTGCCCACATTATTAAATACCTCGAACACCTAAAATATATATCGAAGACGCATGCACATCCCTCCTCCAGCAGCTAAGCTCGCATTCTAGGCCGATCATCATCTGCGCATATATAACATTCTTTTAGATCACGGGCGTGTGTAAAGAGCTATCTGTAAAAATCGATCTGAACAGACACATGGTTATACCAAGATTTAAAAGAGCCAGCACTTTTGATACAATAGAACCATAGCTCGTCTTCCAAAATCCTAAATACCAAGAGCCTGTAACACTACAACTCCCACCATACTATGCCATCAGAGAAACAGTCCCAACCCCCGCCTATAACTAGCAACTCATAACGGGTGAAATTTCATAACTTTACCATCACATCAGGAATTCCGATGTATAATTATATATATATATAATATATATAATATATATATATATAATATATATATATATATATATATATATAAATAATTATATATAAAATATATAGATAATATATATATATATAAAATTATTATATAATATATATATAAATATATTAAATATAATATATATAAGTATATAATATAGATATATATATATATAATAATAAATAAAGAAAAGGGTAGTAAAATACGTTTTTATTTTACTTTCATCATCTATTCGGAAACTAAATAATCATTGACAAATAAATTTTTAGCATCGAAAATATTTACAAAATCATTGACACAGATATCGTTTAAAAAACACTTAATGAAATAAATACAATAAATTCCGCATAAAGCAGAGAACGATGGCTGGACAGCCCTAACCAAAGTTTTTACATAATTTATATTGTTACATTTTAAAAAGGAAATGATGTAATGATTATCCAGAATAAATTTCAAGTTTAAAGAATCAATCAGGTACACATCTCCGCCAGTGTCCCGACGATGTTACATCCCGATGTGAAGTGTTGAACACGAAGCCGCTGTCCTTCTTCAGCCTCACAGAATCTACTTCATTAATAGCGAACACCCCTAAAAATCGACGTTCGTTTTTAAACATAGCTTTTATTTCTTCTTCATTCATCTTTAGTAATTCAAAAGCACATTACGGGCTCTGTCAATTTCAATAAGTTGAGGGTGCTCCAGATAAACGATGACGGTAATGGATGTCTGCAGACTTCCGGTAAATGAAAGATTGAGCCCTAATTCCCCTTGCTCAGAAAAGTCTTAAATGACTTGCCGACAACCGAAAGATCTAAGGCTGAGAATCAAACGCATACAAGTTAACATTCGTCCTATTCTCAAAGATCATTACCCGTCACCGCTATACCACATAAAACAGTGTTGGCTATTAGCATCGTGAAAAGGCGCGAACATAGAGATGTACCCATTATACGACATTTCAAAACACGCCTAGCTGTCCATTACATCTAAACTGACACCACTTAGTCAAAGCGCGAAATTTATATGATTTTTGAACATACCTGAAACCCTCTGTTCTACAATTCCAGCATACTTTGGTAATCCCTAACAATATTGGAAACTATCTGATAAATCCAGATTGAGTTAAAACTTTGGTTTCCACTCTCATGGTACTCTGTAGTGTGTAAAAAGCACTCTCAATTCCAAATGCCGTTGGAAATAACGTCAACCTTCTAACATAGAGAAAAACCTCTAAGCCAGTGAAGATATGTCTGACAGCATTTAGCATATAGATCACTTTTTATTTTAAACGCGAATTCGGACTTAAACGGACAAACGGATTGGCATCTACAGATGGTATAATAACCTTTCCAGGAGAAAAATCACCATCAACAGACCATAAATCGTAATGTTATTTCACACCTTAAGCCCTAGCTGCAGGTATCCTCATTTTGAAGCGTAAAAAACCACATATGAAGATTAAGCTGCCTTAGCATCATCAGAAAAGTCAAGTAGATACTATAGCCTCTATAAGATAACTAGCGTAAGTGCCGGAGCGAAGTTTCATGAGTAAACAATCAATCGATTAAAAACATTAACTTTAAGGATAGTTCGACTCTGTAACCACTATTTGTCTCTCCTTAGGAGGTCTGTACCATCAGTTGCAATTCGGGTTTAAATAAGAAATACATAGATGGATCTAATATGCTGATGCCCGGACTATAACTCTAAAGAACTCAGTGCTACGAGAGTGTGTTAATCTATGAGTTCTGGTTCGCTCACCTAATCTGAGTAGGATTCATCGAAAGAATCCAATTCGCATCTGCAGCAGTCTGACTAGCAGGGTGAAGGAAAGCATCTTGACAGCAGTTTAGGTTGAAATAAGAACAAGACTCAATGTAACCCCATATACATGTGACCAAGTTGTATTTAAAACACCTCTAGTAGTTAAATTAGGAATACATCAATACTTTGTAGATTTGCCTTCTAGCCCTTAGGTTTCCCATGATATCATGCGCATTTTCTCTCTTCAAGCTCTCTTCGTCTTCTTTTTGCCTACTTGTAACACTCCTACCCTTAACTTAGACCTACCCTGCCTGTTCATATTACGCTTATTTACGTTTAACGTCAATCGACATATCTCGCGGAAACCTCCCGGCAATCCGTCTTTTTAAATGAAAGCACGAGGATGGCCTGTCGCTATATCTTGCACGTGTCAGACCTGTCTTAAAATAGCTTTTTACCTATATATTCGCCCCCTCTCTAAACACAGGGATGCACTTCGCAATAGCTTCACGTGAAAAAATCCTCCAAGACCTATCCTCTCTCATCTCAATCCAATAATACTCTCTCGATCTTATTAACCTAGATGTCTGAGCTCTCCGTATACTACTTACACGGCAAGGATACCAAGAATTAAAAAAGCAATTGATTAGTCTTTATATATCCTGGCCAGATCCATCATTTCTGAATGAATTCCTATAGCATATAAGGATTTTCAATCTATTAAAAAATGTCCATCAGCATAGCGATGATCTTTCTTCTAAGTGATTACACATCAATGTCCACGTAAAGGATGTCCACCTTCCACTCCTGTAAGCACCTTAAGATCGATCAGACCTGTTCCAGTAAGATAGGCACACGAATGTTATTACCTTCTCTCTTAGAAAATAAACACCCGTAGCAGAGAGCGAAGTATCACCCCACATACTGGTGTTCCACTATGTCAGTGTAAACATATGCCATTCCAGGATGTTTGAGCATCTCGGAGGTGATACAAGTATAATGTAACACCCTGTCTTGCTCGTCGATTAATTCTTCCCTGGTTATATGTGCGTTTTCTACTGTTTTCATAACCCTCTTCAGCATAGTAGGTACATCATGGAGGACATCTAACCAACCTTCACGTTCATGAACGTGTTTCCGCTGCCATGACGATCTCCTGAGGAAAAACACATCGATGTCTCTAAGTAATCCTACCGCTTGCATCTCAAATAATTAATACCTTCATCATCAGATGGAAACATCTGATTGAAATTAAGATCTCTACACAATTACTATTCGCAAAAAGCGTATGTAATACTAACATTGCAGAACTGATTTAAAATAGGATCTCATTACAAATTCTTTCATAAAAGTATTCTCTTGTCCCCATAGTAACGCGGTTAAAGCGCCTTGTTCTTCACATCCAATATAGTTCAACACAAATCTTACACTCTGTTAAACATGCACCAGAAAGATTATCGCGGACATTTCCACATTTCTGATATTTAATAACACTTCACACACCCGACTTCATAACCCCTTCCCAATGTCAATACGGGTTCAGTAAACCGTGTGAAGCTGAGAGCTTATATCAGGATGTAATCATCGAAGGATGAAGCAGATTAAATAGAAGTATCTTACTCAGCCATGTCTCAATGAAACTATTAATTGATTCTAATTCACTGCTTTTATATACGAGATTAAACTTGTCAGATATCCTACCATTTAACCAAGCTACGTTATGCGCCCCTTTCCTTCGATCTATTATCTTTTCAATTTAATACACATTACTTGTCAGGATGAGCGTATTGTATTCCTGTTAGTAAAAACCTCCTTTTATCTTTTCACCTATAAATCCTCCAAATAAAATATTAAGCATCTAAGGAATTCCGAATATTGGTGAACTTTGAAAACCTCTTAGACCACCCTTGACTCGTTATCCTTCCATATACCTGTCCGCCGTCTGGGAAGACTCCTACATAATCGCCCAAGCACACACCTGAATTATCCTATTTCCTGACTCTCGCGGAATAGTTCCACCATCGGGTTATTTCGACATTTCTAGGGGGTAGATTTTATAGTTCTTTGAAACAATCTATTATAAGAATGAGCAAGGTCTTGTAGTATGTCAATATACTTAAAAGGGTTCATCTTAAAGTACCGGTGCATTTTCTCCTTGATAGTACGGTACTCTTTCAACTATAGCTGCCTCTATTTACTGAGAATTTATGTAAACCCCAGTTCGTGCTCTTTTTAACAATTCTGAAATTCATGACTAAAGAAACTCAACTGCCTGTCAGCCACAGCATTCTTGCCATCGTCTGCACCCCTATAATTTCTGCTCAATGCTCCAGAAACATGCCTCGACTTTACTTTTAAAGCGTTTTAAACCATAAAATATCTAGAATACAATCAATGTAAAAAGTATGATTCATATCCATCGCTTGTACGAGCGCATTTAAACATCTCGATAAAATCCAGCTGCCACACGCTATCTAGACAGGGGGCTATGGTCTTCCTGGTAGAAATTTTCTGCGAACAGGTTTATGTAGAGTGAAAGCCTCCTCACCTTCTAGATATGCTTTCAACTCTTTCCGGCAAATGTCCGGAAACCTCGAGGCAAACCTTGTGTGAATCCACCATAGCTATTAGGTTCCTTCACATCGTAATAATACTTACTCAACCCACAGCTCCTTCATGACTCCAACTACGGCGGCTTCTACCTAACATCGAAGTAAAAATTACCACACTCTATTAATCAATACTAATAATACTACTACTCCTTACTATACTATACCTACCTATAGATATATCACTACTTACCATCACTATATCACGTCTCTGCCATCCATATCACCATCTACTATCATCATCACGGTTTCAACTATATATTACTTACTACCATACTATACTATACATATACCTATAGTTAAAAGCGAAAATATACAATAAATCCATATGATTAATTATGATGCAACATCTCTATATTCTATTCCATTCACCAAGTGCGACCCCAAATTAGAACAATGCAACCAAATTATATGTTACTATATATATCTCATATGATAACTCCTAACTACTACCTATTATACTCACCCGCTACTGTTCATACTACTACAGAGTCGTATCCCACCAGTCGCTATATATATACTTCACTATTATATATTACCCAACTACCATACCCTACTACCTATTATCTCCTTGATATGATATAATATTACTACGCCCTATCTAAATATCATATACTATCCTATATAATAAATTGATAATTCCCATAATCATTAATAAACACACAGCTCTGACCTTCATGAATAATCCCATGTAAGACTGTCGGCTTGCCCGCCTTTTTTCCTTTATTCTTCTTTTACCCCCACCCCCGCTTTGCAATTCTAAATAGCTGAAGCCGTTAGAGACACTGACCTGAATGGACTAGACATCAGGCCTTCGGGCGTATTTAGCGAAATATTCATCAATGTTCTGCTAACTCTGCGGGCGGTTCAAGATTAAAGAGGCGTGGAAAAATATTATAGTCTGAAGCTCTTGCTTGATTGCATACGGCCATCCTGTTTACTGCTCTCTTCTTCCTATCAGCCGCTGACTGAGATTTGCAGCTATAATCTTCTAAATCCCACCTACAATGCGTTTGAACCCCTTTACATCCTTACCGCTCCATCATCAATCAATGATTTGGCCTATACTCATTCCAAGCTATTTGTTCTTTTCAAATATTCATAGACCTGAGGCTTAGACCATGATCTGCCGCTGACCGCTGCGCTGGCAACGTCTCCTCTTCTCCACGCACTATTTCCTTAAGCCTGCTCTCTCTATCTTCATCCTCCATGCGTCTTTATCTCTTGTAGGCACCAAACTTGCCTTTCCTCTCTCACGTCAGGACTTATATTAGATGGTTCCCTTTAGATGCAAATCCTTCGAGACTTAAATAATTTCTGCATTTGCCATCTCGGCTATATCAGATACGTGGCGCCTCTCTCATGGATGTTAATGCTCCTGAATTTCAATTATCCGACTACACTTCTCTTGCCTCGTAATGTGCTATACTGTTCAACTTTTAGATCGCATTCACAGCTTGCTATGCCAGAGCTGGCTGCCTGCAATCTTGTGCAGATACTCAAAGTTGTTGATTCTCTAACGACGAGAAATGATGTGATGATTGGAGGGATGGACAATTGCCCAGTGAGGGACGAACACCCCGTAAGGCTGTAGTTGTGCTAGCTGATGTGCGCTCTCATTGCCAACCGATGTGACAGTAGTATTTACATTTCATTTTTCTCATACTCTTAAGCTTAAGAAACGTAATACAGCGCACCTCTCCCTCATTAGAAGATATCCACTCGGTATCAGAGAGCAACTAACTGAGAAATAGCTTAGAGGGCAGGAATACCACCACCCCCTTCTAGCAACACTCTTCTTTTATTGTTCCAGATGCTTTTGATGTTACGGTCAGAGTTTTTTTCACTGGTGTTCTACTGTCGACGCCAGCTTTACCCTTCTGAGGCCTGTTAAAGCGAAAACATTCCCTTATAAGATTTAACGCAGAGTTCACATACACACTGGATGAAACTTCTCATCATCACAGATTATTTTTCGCTTTTCAGCCGGTTTCAGCTTTTTAAAATCTTTTTATAAAGAGGCAAATACTTTTAACAACTAAACTACTCATTATTCAGAATGTTAACACAGTTTCTACTCATGCGTTAGAATGTCTTAGTGCGGAGCGCAGGACTCTATGCGATGTTCCTAAGGGTGGAAGTTCACACAGCAAGTAAGCCGTACCGCGGTCCGAAGTAACTTTCTTTATATACTTTAAAGAACTCTTTTCTCGCTGACGGGAACATCTGTGAACCCTAGAACATTGACCTGACTCATATCTCTTCTTTGACCAACCAGGATCAGATACTGAGTTGTTGTAAAAAGAAAACAACGCTCCTCATGTGTCCCTGCTTTGATTTGAAAAATGTCTAGTGTATGAAAAATACCCAAGATATATTTAAATGATGGGAGTACACCGATAAACGTCTCAGCCACTATACATCTTCGTTTAACTTGTTGCGCAGCATGTCGTCCAGAAACTATGACTTTATGACCTTGTACACACTTTCTCCCAATGATTTATATAATTTCGTCCACTCATACACCTTGCCATGGAATGTTCTACTACTATTATTATATTCATTAACTCCTCCTTGGGAATATCCACCTATAGACCACCAGATATATTTCTCACAAGGTCATGCGCCTCAAAAACTTCCCACCATCCCTTTAATTATCAATTTAAACAACAGAAAGGTTTTCCCCGCCCAGCACTGTTTAGGACCCGCACCATGCATGTAGCAGGCGCCTGACCAAGAACATAGACATTACCACATCCATGTTCGTAGCAGTGACCTCGCAGTACACATGCAACTTCGAAGCTATAGTGAGAAGCACTACTATCGCATATCTATATATACTATATATACTACATATATATATATATATAACTAACATATACTCGTCATTAATTATATATTATATATATATATTATACTACCTATATTATATATATATATAATACTATTATTATACTAATAGTGAGAGAGTGATTACCACGAGCCGTTTGCTTCGAACGTTTACTCGACGATGTTAAAGCAAGAACTTCAGTTAAAACCTTTACTACATTCCTAGAACTTTAATAATCGCAGACCTACATATTTTAACATTAAATATACTCACTGGAATATTAAATATTTTAACATTAATTACATTTACAATAATATTAAAAATATTTATAAGGGTATATAACAATGATATAGACATTCACTATATATATATATATATATATATACACGAACGTTTACTCGACTATGTTAAAGCAAGAACTTCAGTTAAAACCTTTACTACATATCTAGAACTTTAATAACCGCAGACCTACATATTTTAACATTAAATATACTCACTGGAATATTAAATATTTTAACATTAATTACATTTACAATAATATTAAAAATATTTATAAGGGTAAATAACACTGTTTTAGACATTCACAGAAACTTCACAAAGACTCAAGATTAATACTCTGTAAATCTTTACAAATATGCCAGTCATTTATGTCGTTGTCTATCATGTAGCTATGTGTCTCACCGATGCCTTCCGAAAGCACATATGTAAAAAGCTCCCTCCCAGATATCATAGTATGTTTGGCCTCTGGATCGGTAGCATAGATGCTTTCAGCCCATCGTTTTCTAAGAAGATGTATGAATTTCTGCACATCGATAGTGTCTAGGAATCGTTTAATAACAGTATCAGAATCATCAACCATCATTTTCTTGAATGCGTAGTATTCCTCGTATAACATATAATGAATGACTGTTACATAGTTAGATAACACACTCACTCTCTTCATATGCCTTACCACCCTTCCGCCTACCTCCGACATACACTTCAACCGCTGTATTCCTGAGATGAAGAACCCATGTGAAGTACG
>JABUQX010116479.1:0-17500 GCA_015478945.1 Trachelipus rathkii | reverse complement strand
TGGCCTTTCTTAGAGCTGAGACTATGATGTACCGAGGGTAAAGTAATTTGTTGAAAGTGGAGAAAAGGAAGCTGAATTCTGTTTTCAGGAAGGGAGGGGGAGCATATACGTAGAGCTCGGAGGCGAATAGGAAGAGAGGGTAGCTAATTTAGTGTAAGTAGGATGTGATGAGAACCAATGAGTGTAGTTGGGAGTGGAAGTTGGTTTTCTGTAAATAGAAAAAAGTAAGTGAGATGTGTTACATGATATTAATGTGTCTAGGAAAGGGAGTGTATTGTTTTGAGACTGTTCAATGGTGAATTGTATATTACTATTAATGCTGTTTATGTATTCTAGAATGTCAAGAGGGTTTGTGTGTGTAGGGATGGCTGCAAATATATCGTCAACGTATCTGTGCCAAATTGTATGGGAGAGGAGGGGTGAGGGAGGATGTAATAATGTTCCATGAGCTCCATGAATAAGTTATTGAGTATGGGGGAAAGGGGGGAGCCCATGCTGAGTCCGGATTTTTGTTTGAAATATTGAGTGTTGAAGATAAAAAATATCCTTCCAAAAAACATCCATTTCACTCAATCCAACACCTTCCCCCTAAAAAAGTTTTCCTCCCCCCAAAAGTTAAAAGCCCCGACCTCATTGAATGCGTATACCGCATACCATGCAGAGATTGCAACCTGGCGTATTTCGGCGAAACAAACGATTTTACAAGACGGATAAAACAACATAAACATGATCTTGGGTCAGGCAACTTAAACTCTGCTCTTACTTCTCATAGAACCAACTATAACCATTCCATCAATATAAATAATGCAAATCCAATTTTTCAACACTTCAGACTATTAGTTTTAAGAAAGGCAAATTGCAATCATTCCTGCATTAGTAGAAATTGGAATAAACTATCAACAAACAACAGGCGAAGCGAAGATGCGACCCGATTTACAAAATCAGTTTAATGAAAGACACGTATTTCTACAAAAAAATCAATAACAGATTCAACCAACTCCAAAATTCATAGTCAGTCTAATTTTTGCATTCTTCTGTTCTGCTCTGAATAGATCCATCACCTTAAGCAGCGCCTCCCGACATAGTAGGCCGAAACGCTAAGTATTACATTTAGAGCATTTAAGAAAAAAAATGTTACATTTATCTATTTTAAAAAGATTTTGAAAATAAATAAAGTTTAATTGAAAAATGTTTTTAAAGTTTTATTGTAGTGAATAAAAATTGTGTAAGTGATAAGTTTTTTTATAAAGTAACCAGTATAAGGGCCTTAAATTTAATGTAAAATATTTATAAAAGGTTTATTTCTTTAAGTTTAAAAAATAAATACAATTATATATATATATATATTATATATATATATATATATAATATATATATAATACTATATATATTATATTATAATATATAACTTATATTATATATATATATAGTATACACTCACCTTCCCGCATACACAAGATGGGCCAAAAATTATTAAACAAATAGTGGTTGTGGAAAGGCCCCCAAGGAATTTCCCCCACATGCCAAGCATCACCTTTGTTCCAGGAAACGTCCAAAAAAGATTTATCGGTTCCCATTGTGAATGAGGTTGAGTTTTTGTTGTTGTTATTGTTGTTGTTATTGTTATTGTTGTTGCTGTTGTTATTGACGATGTTGTTGTCGCTGTTGGCTGAGCTCAGATCGTCTGACGCGTCAGTGAATACCAACGAAGATGACGTTTCGAATACGCCACTCACATCTGTTAATATTAATAATAATAATAATAATAATAATAATAATAATAATAATAATAATAATAATAATAATAATAATAATAATAATAATAATAATAATAATAATAATAATAATAATAATAATAATGTTCATGGCAAAGCAACGAAACCATTCATCCCATCACAAACAAAACAAAAGTCTTTTGTTTGTTTGCTCAACGACTGCAGAGGAGTTTATAACAATATACTACCTATAGCTCAATACTCAAAATGATGCAATTAAATGAAAATATTAACCTATCATTCTTAAAGGAAATGCCTAAAATAATCTATAAGACAGCATGTAATATTTTGAATAACTTTTAAAGAACTCCTTCAACAAAAATAAAATTACATTTTCACTCTACATATTTCCTTCCTTTACAATGCCTTCACAAACCTTCCTAGCGAACAATTAAAAGGCGTCTGTTTTTTTTGTTTTTTTGGGGGGGGGGGAGCGGATTGAATTTGTTTCCTTCTATTTTTTGTGAGACCTTTTGGAATAATTCTTAACATTAGTTGGTTTTCTAAATTTGCTTATTATATGGCTTCGTTAAGTCTAAATCCTGAATATAATAAATTAAGACTACTTCCAAATGAAAATAAACGACGATACTTTTGTGGCGCTCGTCTGTTAAAATGATGCTTGGTTGGGAAATACAGACTTTTGATTTTTACTTTTAATGTTTTAAATTTTATTTAAATTTTTTTTAATTTTGACAAAAGTTTAAATCTTTTTCTACTTAACCAATATCTTTATTTGAAAATTTAATTTCTACGAAATTGATAAAAATAAAAAAATAAAAAAATAATTATTAATAAATAATAATAAATTAATTTTTAATAAATGCTGGTATATATTAAAAAACAATTAAAATTAAATCTTATATAAATAAAAAACAAAGTATATAACAAAATTAATAAATAACTAGCAAATAACAAAATAGTAAAATTGAATCATATAAATGAGTAAACAAAATACATAAAAATATATGTAAATAAAAAAAAGAAAATATTTTGTATATTCCTTAGAAAATACATAAAGCAAAATAAAATTATTTAAAAATCTGATATTTTGAACCGTCCTTTAATAAATATTATTATATTTTATTTTTCAAAACATTCTAAAATTAAAATTGATTCGACTTATAAACTTGATCCATAATTAATTGCTTATTTAATTTTAACCCTTAAAATATTTTATACCGAAGGGCCATTTTGGGGAAATTTTGCTCCTCAGTATCTCATTATTTTCAGGAGGGTTTCAAGAGAATATTATTAATATGTAACAGAGTTTTCTTCAGAGATTTGAATCTTATTAAATTTTCATACGTTTTAGATGTAAGTTTAAAGATACGGGTGTGCGCGCACACACATACTTACATATATACATACACACTCATATTACTATATATATATTATATAATATATATATATAATATATATATAATTATAATCATATAGTATATATATATATATATATATATATATATATATATATATATATATTATAATTAATATAATACTAATAAATATTAATAATTATATATATATATAAATAGTATATATATCATATATATATATATAATATATATATATATATATCTTCATATATATAATATATTATATATACATATATATATATATATACTTATATGAAATATATACTCTATATATATATAATATTATATTATATATATATATAAATATATATATATAATATAATATATATATTATAATATATATTACTCGTCAAAAAAAACGCACCACTAGGGTAAATGTCATTCGCAGGAATGGGAAGGCCCCTAACCCCATGAAACCCCAGACCAACACAGACGACAGCATCAATGCAACTATGTAACCACCCCGCAGAGAATTCGCTGCAGTATTGGGGCCCGTCACTGCGATAAATTTAGGAAAACATAAACCACGTAACTAGACCTAGGAGAGGTGGGGGTAAGTTATGTCGGGGGTATAATCGAGCGAGGGATCATTCACGTACGAAGGGACTCCGATAAACATGGAGAGGATAGTGCGCCAACTGTCAAGAGATCAGTGCGTGCAGATAACAACACTCCACGCCGAAGGACACGGGTACCGGGCACTTGGTCGACGGTTCGGTGTAGCCCACGCAACGATTGCACGGGTGATCCAACGGTACCAGGAAACCCTGACACATGATCGCTGGCGAGGACAGGGTAGGCCCAGGGCCACGACGCCCGTGGAAGATTGATTCATACGTCTGCGTGCATTACGAGAGTGCCACACAACGGCATGACATCTGTAGATATAGCTGCACCAGGGTGAGTGATAATACAGTGCGTCGACACCTTGCGGAACATAATTACCGGCCTCAGAGGCCTGCCATAGGTCCACCGCACCACCACGCGGACATCCGAAAGGGCGCGAACTGGAAATTTCCCGAGAACACATCCATTGGACGGTTGACGATTGGGCAAAGGTGCTCTTTACGCGACTAGTCGAGAGTGTTTCTCTGTTCCTCAAAACAGGCGGCTAGAGTATTACCGACGACCGACAGAGAGGTTCGCCCGCAATGCAATGTGCGTGCAGGTTGGCCGCCGTTTATAGGTGGGTCGGTTATGGTCTGGGGAGGTATCTCTTTATCGGGGCCTACGGAGTTACACATTTTCTATCGAGGCACTCTTACAGCGTAAGGTATATCACAGACATTCTTGAACCATATGTCGTACCATATGCCCCCTACATCGGTGACTCTTTGATTCTAATGCATGACAATGCAAGACCACGCAAGGCCCAACGTGTGAACGACTATATTACGGCGTTGGAATGGTCAGCATATAGTCCGGACCTCAACCCAATCGAACATTTGTGGGATATTCTGAAACGTCGGACTCCGACAGCTGCAACCCCCTCCACGGGAACCCCTTCCAGACCTGCAACAGGACCTGCATAACGTATGGGATCAAATCACTGTCCAGAACATTCGCCCACTCACTGAAGCATACCAGGAGGTGTCAGGCAGTCATCCGTGCCAGAAGGGGTATACACGGTATTGAGACAGACCCAAACCTCCTCCGCCGTCTGCCGTACGTACCAACATTGTGTGTTTGCAGCGCAGAACCCCCGAATCCCACTGCGAGACCTTTTGGCTGCACCTTGGCTTCACACTCTATTAACCTACAGCTCTAGGGAAGAATCCACCATGTTATCTCGTCAATTGTCCATATAAAGTGTCTTCGCGTGCGTCAACCTTTTCAAACCCTCCTTCCGCTTAGTACTTCTTGTGGTGTTCGCTTTAATTTTAGTATTAAAATATTATATATATATATATATATATATATATATATATATATATATATATATATATATATATATATATATATATTATATATATATACTATATATATATATTAATATATATAATATATATATATATATATTATATATATATAATATATAATTAGACTGTACACTGTGACGAAGCTTTCTTAGTCTCCTTTATCTGTACCGTGTATCATTGTTCATTGCTTATATTTTAAATACTGGTAAATAATAAAATATATTCTGAAGCAAGAGGGGTTCATATAATGAAAAAGCTTTCTCAATTTCAGATTTAGATGGCGAAATAGGTGTTTAAAATTTTATCTTACTCAATGATTGCAGAATCAAGCTTGCATTTATTTACCTACTATGAAAAACAGTGTGTTCTACAAAACCTACTGATACAAATGTTTGAAAAGTTTTTATTTTATTTTTTTTATTTTTTTTTTATTTATTTTTTTTTTTTAAATATAATATAATAGAAATGTATTCATTCGATTTACGAGTCATTTGCAGAAATTTCACTTGCGTACATATTCCTAAAATGAAGTTGCTGCCAGTCACTTCATAAAGGGTTGGTTCAAGGAATTAGGCATATATTTATAACTGGTCATAGAAGCAGAATAACGGTACAGCGATTGACTCAAGTACTTGAAGGCGCTGCTGTGAATCCCCAGGAAGAAACTTCTAAGAAAGTTCCTCTCCTCCAATAGGGCAACGCCCTTGAACTAAAGAATTTAAAAAAAAAAAAAAAGAAAGAAAAGTGAAAGAAAGAAAGATGAAAGCAATCAAAAAATTAAAAGTTAACTTTTATTATAATAGTCAAAGTTTATTAATGAAATGTTACTAAAAAAAAGACATTTAAAAATTTATTTTTACAAGGATTGATTCACTTCCGTTATAATGCCGTTATAATCGTGAGTTTTCTTTCACTCGATCGAAAAATTCCTGCTTCCAAAATTCCTCAAATCAAAAAATTATACCTACAAAATTATCTAATCCCACTATGGGGAAAAGCTATAAAAGAGGACCACACACAAAATCAGATATAAATACATTCGTACAAACATATATCTTCTCATAAACATACATACATACATACATATATAAATTATAATATATAATATATTATATTATATATATATATATTTTATATATATATATAGTATATATATATACTATATATATATATTTATATATCATATATATTGGCATTATCTATTATAATAATTATATATATATTATACTTATATATATTATATCTCTATATATATACAGTCTATATAAAATGCTCTTCATAGTTTGATTTGGTTAGAAGAACTTCCTTAACCAGGTCTTTGTGGGAGGGGCCTCGATTATTTTGAATACAAAATTCCAGGATCCGATCCGAGAATCGAAATCTTTCCTGCTGAGGAAGAAGAAAAGCCAATTCGGACCCGACCTGTATCGAAACTGGTGCCTGCCAATTCAAAAACCACACACTTCCAAGATAACGTATAATATAGTATTATTTAATATATGAACTACTATATATACTATTATAATATATATATATATTAATCTATAATATTATATATTAATATATATATATATTATATGATATTATTATATATTATATTTATTATATATATATAATATATATATATATAATACTATATTTATACTATATATATATATGATTATATATATATAATATATTATACTATATATATATACTATATATATATACTATATATATACATATATATACTATATATAAGTATATGTATATATACATATATCATATATATACTATATAGTATTATAATAAATAATATATATATATATATATATATTATATATAAAAAGTGGGAAAGAAACATTTAGAGCTAATTGGGATAAAGACTGGAGTTGAACTCTTCAAAGTCGTTAATCTACTTAGCTTGAGAAAGCCTTTTTTTGTGAGACGTTTTCCTTCTTAAAAGGAAAAAGGTAAAAGGTTTTCCTGTTCCGCGATCGAGTTTCCCGCTTCAGAATTGTATCCTTTTTACCTCTTTGAAGTTTTCATTAATATTGTAAGGGTAAGTTTAGGGTGCATAAGGGCATACACATAAAAACATGTTTTTGAGTCAAATGCATATATATATAATTATACTATATATATATATATATACCTATATATATTATATATATATTTATATATACTATATATATATATACTACTATATATATAATATATATATATATATACTATACTATATTATATATATATATATATACGGCTTGAATAAACCCACCCTTCTCCCTTCAAGACAGCACACAAGAAATTAAATTACTATAAATCTTCCCAACCATAGTCCACGATAATATCTTCAATATTCACGTAAAACATCTTTTACTCTCAGCCATCACATATCCAACTACAATATACAATAAATCATGAACTTTTAATTTCATCCCCTCAATATCATCATCTCCAAACTAAAACCCCCAAAAGACCCAAACCTCCCATTCTCATGCCGCCTGATTACCTTTCCCCCCACTTTATGCAAACTTCTTGAGAAATTCATACAATCTTAAATACAACAACTCATTCAATCACCAAACATCCAACATAGGTTAAAAAAAAATACTCAACTACTACAGCCTTAACCACCATCTCCCAAAATATTGTAAATGGCCTTATTCAATACTCCTTCACATAGAACTATACTTGTAGTCATTGGCATGAACAAAGCTCTCGGCACTTTTCTCAGACATATCCTCATTAAATAAATCCTACAAACTCATATATCAATAATTATAAAAATGGATATCCAACTTCTTTTCTGGTCGTACAGCCCAAATATCTAACAAAAACTTCCTCTCTAACTAAATCAGTAAACCTAAGAAATGGTGTTCCTCAAGGAGCCATTCTATTCTCTTTCGTTTTAAAAATATTCACAGCCGACTTTCCTGTCCCCCAAATCAGACATTAAAATTATTACATATTCTGAAGATATAACCATTATCATACAAAACACTTCTATACCTACAGCCATCAGACTCACACAAACATATATCCAACAACTGGAAGTTTGACTAACATCCAACAGAATCACAGTGATCCTAATTACAACCGATATGCATTAATCCTCCCTCTATGCCCTTGTAAGACAAAATAACTGCCTAATTCCACTCAACAGATCTCCAAAAATCCTTAGTCTTACATTCGAAACACATTTCACCTTTTCAAAACATATTCAATATATAGCATTTCGCAAACAGAAAACTAAACACCCTGCATACCCTCTCACAAAATACCCTCTCGTACCTTTCTCAAAAATCATCTACCATCAACTCCGCATATAAACAGTATATAAAATCTACTCCCCAGCATGGTACCCTACAGCATTTCACTCTTATATAGAAAAACTACAAAAAAAGAAAAAAAAAAGAAAAGAAAAAGCCACCCTAATCATCACAGGCTATATAAAAACCACCTTAATTCAACATCTACATGAAGAACACCAAAATCCTTCCTGTCCACAACCACCTAGACATATTAGGTTTCTCAGTTTTATTCCAGGACACTGGATCCGTCACACCTTCACCACTACACCCTTCGAGAATTAACAAGACACCGATTAAAATTACTACCCTCCTCACCGACACAATGTTATAGTAACATCCTCACAACGATCCCATCAACCCCAAATAACACCCTACATAACAAACATAAGCACCCAAGCAGAACACAAACGTATCTCAATAACTGTCATCTAAACCACCTTAATTAACATTGCACATCTACCTGAAACATCAAACTTTCAGATCACCATGCCATGCAAAATCCAAACTGCATTGAGGTCGAGGCCCCATCCTAAATTTCAATCACACAAACAGATTCAAAATACAAAACACCATTTCCCTTACATGTCCAAAATATCATCTAGAATCAGCGTCAACCGAACATCTGTTTCTGAGACGCAATACTCATGCATAACACAGAACACAGTTCTAGATTTCCACATTAAAAGACATGGAAATGTCCGAAGGCCGCTGCGTATTTCCTACGAGTGACGTGTCCTGTCTATTGAAGATGGACCGGGAGGAAAAAATAGTAAGTAAGTACCAATAAAGTTTAGTATATATAGTGTTATCAATTTAGGTTAAAAGTGCCTAAGGGGATATATACTTACACCTCACTATATAGTTATACGGTAGTATAATAAATTAATACCTATATCTCATATATAACACCGTAAATATAGTAGTATGGGCTCACTCATAATATAAAATTAGTGAGACGGTTACACAGGTAAGGTATAATAATGAGTGTACCATAGTAGGTATAATTATAAATAAAACTACCCTCCTTTTTTTACAGATGAACACCACCGCTCACGGGCAGAGCCCTATGGGTCTAGGGTAGGCGGGATGTACTGCATTTGGCGTACCGAGACATGGCACCCCCAACAGAAAAAAAAAGACCATCCGCAAGAAGAGAAAATAGCTTATTCATTTTAATTCAATTCTAACAAGTTGCGAACCTTGAAAAAGCATCAAGAAGAAGTTCTCCAGAACAGAAAAAGTCTTGGGACCTTTATAGAACAGGTATACAGATAATAATAATATATATAAGTGAGAATATATATTATAATAGATATAAAAGGTTATGAGATTATAGGGGCATATATTAGTGGTATGATAGAATAAGTAGGTATAAATACCGGCTAATCACAACTATATATATATAATATACTATATTTATTATATTATACTATATAATATATATATATATATATATATACTATATATACTATATACTATACTAACACTCAATAAACTTATTATATATATACTAAGGTTATATATATGTATATATAAATATTATATATACCGGGTATATAGATGTGATAAACAATCGATGATAACAGCCACTATTATATAAATATTACTACCCTATTAGCCCTCATACTCCATTTAAGGGGTATATAGTATATATATATATATATAAATTATAAAAATATATATATAAATATATATATAATATATATATATTATAAAATATATAAATTATTATTTATTTTTTAAAATTATAATAATTTAATTATAATTTTATTTGATTTTAAGATACGTTTTAGGTGTGAACGTAAGAATAATAATACGGTATCATTAATTTATAATATTGGGTATACAGGAGGGAGGGAAATTTTACGATTTTTCTGTTTTTTTTCTTCGTTTTCCATTGCTTTCATTTAAAATTTTTGACATAATTTTGATTTTGTAAATATGGTTTATGAGTAGGTCTCTTCCCTCGCCCCTATCGTCCCCTCCCTCCCTCCGCGGTACGCCACATGCCCCATACGTAAATAATTTTTTTGAGGGAACAAATGACCCGTCATTCTCCGTTTTATCAGTCTATGGCTTTTCTTTCGTCAAAAAAATGAGAAAATTCAATGGTCTAATCTTCTGAATTTATTTATTTGCATAAAATTTTCATACGAATCTCTTTAATGAACTGAATCATTTACTATATTTGAATGAGTAGATTCTCTCTCTACTCTCTCTTCTCTCTACTGCTCTCTCTCTCTCTCTCTCTCCTCCTCCCATCTCTCTCGTCTACTCTCTACATCTCAACACGTGCCTATATATACTAGAGACTATAACTAAATAATATACTATCGATAGCCAAAATATATAACATAAAATAATATATAGTATAAAATAAATATATATAATATATAATATAGCCTATATAGCCTATATATATTATTATATGTCTTGAGTTGAAACTATGGCCCTCACTGATAAGGGGTACTACCGATTAAAGGTACAATGTTGCTTCAGTGGTGGACGACAGGATCTTGACAGCGGGCGTAAGGTTTAGGGCGTGTGAGAAGAAATTCATAAAATTGATAAAATAAACGCATTAGCGGGTGTGCTCGTGGGTGAAGAAAGGAGTTTATAAAGACAGGAATAATTGAAATTACATTTGAGATGGTTTTGGTCATGTTTAAAGGATGATGTATAGCCCGGTTTGGTTAACCTCCTGGAAATATAATGGGAGTGTGCTGAAATCGACACCTGCTGGCCGCAAGGGAGAACGCAAGTGAACAAAAAGTGTTTGAGTCCAGTAAGAACCGACCTGCCTAGGAGGAGGAATGTGAAGTTTGGCAGGGCGGAAGAAGAAACGTACTTAATAGGAGTGAAATGCGGTCGGTTTTTGACCGAGATGTGCCGTATGTGTAGTCCCAGTGAAGGGACCAAGTGGCGGTCCAGGAGATGAACCCCTACATTGACGAGTATGCCATAGTGAGGCGTCATTTCCGCAGTCCCGTGAAAGCTCCTAGGGTGAGATTTTTCTGACGTGAACAACGACTGGGTTCTCACACTTAGAGGGGTAATGAAGGGGGCGGCGTTGAAAGGCTGAGCTGTTCTTTTCGATTTGCTGTTCATATTCTTCCACTTACTTTTCTGTTTCCGGGGCATGTGACGCCACCTTACCCCCAGTCATGGGGAAAAGAAGGTGAGTGGGTGAGTGAGTAGTTTAAGTGAGTGAGGCACTAGTGTACAGATATAAAAGGGGTATATATATAGTATGACTATATATATACTATATATAATACATATAAATTAAGAATAAGGTAATAGGCTCACCATATAAATATACAAGTGATTATATTATAGTATTATTAGTATAGTAGTGAAAATTATATATAGATATATAATATTATATATATATATATATATAGATATATATATATAAGGTCGAGGGTGAGTGATATAAGCGAAATAGTTATATAGACTTCAACCCCCCTGACTACGGCCTTGTGTATTAAATTATATATATAATGTATACGTCGAAGTATAATTACTACGCTATACAGGAAAATATATGTGATATATATATATATAATAATATTTATACTAGATATATATATAATATACTAATATATATATAAGTTTAGAATATATATATATATATATATATATATATATATATATCATTAAATATCCCCTATACGGTGACTGGGTAAATAATATCCCACATACAGTGAGGTAGTAAATATAATAAGTATACTATATATATAATATAATATAACTATATATTATATACGTTAGTTAATTATATAATAATAACTATAATACTAATAATATATATAGTTATTATAAATAATATAAATAAATATATAAATACATCCTAGATATACCGTGTATAATACCTACAAATAATGAGAGGTATAAACAGTATAATATGATATATATATATATACTATATATATTACTATTATATATATATATATTATATTAATATATATATACCAAATAAGTATAGAACCCTTATGAGGTGGGGTATATATATATTAAATAGGTATTATCATATATTCTATATATATTTTAATAGGTAATATATATATATTTATGAGGTAACATATAATGTGGTAGGTATAGATCCCCTCCTGAGTATATAATATATTATAAATACGAAAGCCCTATATATATATATAGCTATATTATATATATATATAATAGGTATATGATATATATATATATATATATAGTAATAAATTATATTATATATACTATATCAGCCACCTGTATATACCATCTCTTTTTTGATCCACCTATCCAACTATTTAGGTCACCCATAACAATCAATCTGAAGCTGACAACTACTCACCGCAAAGTCCAAACACCTCATATATCAGGATCCTATCCCAAGAAAATGCCACTCTCAAATTCAACATTAACCCTCAGATTTACACATATGTCACGGAACCACACATACCTTGACCTTTCAAAACTTAAAAATTTAAACCATTAAAATTTTAGTACTCATACAAACAAAAATCAACCATAGCTCTATACCACAAGTCAGTCATCAAAATTGCAACTCCTTCTCTCCCCTGCTCATTCCTTTCCACACTCGGCACAAACACATTTTACATCACACCCTCATTTTGACCGTTTCCTTTCATCTTTGTGTCAGTCAAAAAATCAAATCTGCCCTTTCTAAATGCATCCGTCACCTCTCTCCTTTTCTTCTCAACATTTATTCCCCTGACATTCCATCATGTACCCATACAATTCATTCATTTTCGCCGGAAAAGATAGAAGGCCGTTCCACGGCCGGGATCATGACCTCTCTTAGGCATACATTAGGATTCCTGGCAAAAGATAGGTGTAGTGGGCAGGTTCAACACACACTACCACAGAATACACAATTAATCGCCTCAATCTACGCACCACGCAGGAACATGCCGATGTGAGAGAAAATTCTTCCTCCCCATGGCATTAAATAGGATATAAAGGATAAGGATGTCTGTAAGGTTTTGTCTAGAAGAGGGGTGTGGAATACGTTGGAAGGTATATGTAATAAAAGTTATGTCAAAAAGACCTGAATTACTAGAAAATATGCTCCAAACTACATTACGCAGAACAGAAAGCCCGACAAATAAATTTATCGTCATACATACAAAGAAAATGGGAGATAATTTCATCGCTGCGAGTATGCGCCTCGACCTACTCTACCTACTAAATATCATAAAGTATATATAAGTAATACACTACCCACTAATACCTAACACCAATATGCCCTAATAAATAGTAAATAATATGTGATATCTAAATCCACCTATACGTATATATTATAGTGACTCTAAGCCCAGTCCCTACATAATAACAACCTCCAGTATATATAATTAGGTATATATCAGTCAACCCACCTTTCGTTTCCCATGACTTGCGGACCGGAAGGAGGTGAAGGTGCGTTCACATGCACCGGAACAGAAAAGTAGTGGAGAATTATGACACATAATCGCAAAAGAAAAGCTCAGCCTTGCCGCCCCCTTCATACCCTTAAGTGAGGAACTCGTCGCAGTCAGAAAAATCCACCCAGAGCTGTCACGGGGACTGCGAATGGACGTCACTATGCATATCGCAATGTAGGGTTCTCTCTTGACCCCGGGACGTACACAACCACATCATAGGTATAGGGTATGTATAAGTTAGGTATAAAACAGGTTTAAAGTTGGATTGACTCGAATTGAATGCATCATAACTTATTGACGCTCACGCTATGATAATCATTCATCATCGTCCATTCCCCATATCATCGCAACATTCGTAAATGATTGATGCTGAAGCGAAAATTTTCGAGGGGATGAATTTTCCGCTGCGGTAGTAGACCTGATCGAGTCTTTCTTAATAAACTCGAAATTTTTATTTGGACTTTATTTGAATATTGGATATATGAAAATTGTTTCAATTTGGTCCATTTTAAAATGGCTTTCCTTTTCATTCCGCGAGAGTGCAAACTTGTTATCGGAATTTAAAATTGATAGGTTTTCGATGAAGTGTATCAAGATGAACTATATACGTACTCCATATAATATGAGAAACTAATGAGATATAAATATGATACCCTCATTCCATATAAATATAAAATATACCTCACTCTATTATATATATAAATAATAAGAATACTATATAGTATATAATACTTGTACACGATATAATATATATAAATAATATATATAGTGGTAGGGGTATTATAAAATTTACGGAAAATTATATAATAATACAATATAGTGCGTAGACTATATCTCCAAATATACATAATAAATACTAGTAGTTACTCACTCTCCTCATATGAGGTATAGTATAGATACTTATGTACTCACCGTAACTAATATATCACTTAATGTATCGGTATATATATATTATATATATATTATACATATAAGCTATTAGCGATGTTATCAAGATAACTCATAATACTCATATATACAGAGTTGGTGTTTTAGGAGTGTGTGGGATGTGTTGTGGTGTGATAGTGTGTGTGTGTGAAGGCTGATGTGTGTTCTCGCTGGCCGAAACGAGTGATGTGTGTGGGTCGCTGTGTGTGGTAAAGATCGAGTGTGGGGGAACGATGTGTGTGGTGGAGTGGTCGTCCGCTGGTGTGCGAAAAAAAGTGAATGAAAGTAGTAAGCATTGTTAAACGCTGCTTCTGCTGCTATATCTCTCTCTGAAGTATTGCGTGATAGATAACTATATAATAATGAGTAAATAAAAAAATATAACAAAGAGAGTATATAATAATAAGTGAGATAATAATGAATAATGGATATAATCATATATATACATAATTAATAATAAAATAATAATAATAATAATAATATTAATATATATTAATAGTAATGATATAGTAATAATAAAGAATTTAATAACACACTTTCTCTAACTCAAATAATAAATAATAATGATGATAATGAAAGATAATAATTTAATAATAATGGAATAAATAATAATGAATAATAATAAAATCCTTCAATGGATAATAATAATAATAATTAAATAATAATAATTATTAATAATAATACATAAAGTTAATTAAAAACAATAATATATAATAATAATTAATAATAAATATAGATAATAAAATTAATTAATAATAATATATATAGATAATAAATAATAATAATAATAATAAATGAGAGAATAATAATCGAAGTTACATGGGAGGTAATTAATAAAAAATGAACATAAGAGCGAATAATAATAGAATAATATAATAAATGAATATAATAGAAGTAATAATATAATAATAAGTAATAAGTAATAAGTGAATAATAATAATAGAATAATATTAATGAATAATAAAATAATAATAATAATTAAATAATAAAAAAAAAATAATATAGTAATTTAATAATAATGAGGATAAATAATAATAATAATAATAGATAAATAATAATAATAATAATAATGATTAATAAGTAATAGATAATATAAAATAATAAAATATAAATTAATAAAAATAATAAGATAGAAAAATAATTAATTAATCTGCTTAAAGTACAAGTGGAGTAGACACGAGAATATAAGATATTTATATTTTCAAAGATATTGGGACCATATAGATATATATATATAGGGTATTAGTATATAATATATATATATAATACTATATATATATATAATATATAGGTATAGTATAATACTATATATGGGGGTATAAATATATAAGATATATATATATATATGATATGAATTATTTATATATATATATATATATATATATATATATATATATATATATATATATATAGTAATAGTATATAACTATATAATATAGATAATAATATAATATATAATATATATATATATATATATATGTATATATATAGTAGATATATATAGTATATATAGATATATATATAGGATAATATAATTATATAATATATATATATATATATAAATATTATATATATATTGAAGTAATAAACAAGCATTTGTAGTTATAGGTATAGTAGTATATATATAAATATATACGTAAGTATACATAGGTAAAAGGTAGGTAACTACAACCTTAGTATATATATATCCATAGTATAATATGTAACTTACAAAATGTATGTGGATTACAGCAAACAAAACTCATTCAATAGTAGTATAGCTGATGGTTTTAATGTAGTTAGCGTATTATACCCTATTATAGTTCGAGGTGATGGATAGTAGTATATAACTAGTAAGTACTAATATTATAAGCCTTACTCAGGAGGTTCCTCCTTTTAACAATACTTTGAGAAAGGAGGCTGTACTCACTCCCTAATATTATATCCTAAAGTGGTCGAGAGCCTCTCCACTGCAAGTATTGGTGCTCGCTCTGTAGTGGTTTACCTAACTATCTCTTCGATTATATATTTTATATAATACGGATGACCAATTTTCATAAAAATCGTGTGAGTGTGATAACCCTCTGTACGTAAGCTTAAAGGAGAAGACCTATATACCTATACATGATAATATAAAAATATATATATATATAGGTTTATAATAAGTATGATATATAGTATATTTAATCCGTATACTCACTATACGCGTACAGTAGACCTATCATAATATCTAGGATAACCTTATATAATACCTTATATATTATAATATACTATATATAGCATACTATTATATATATACCCTGTGAATGATTTATATATATTTTGTTATATGAATAGTATTTATTATGATTATTTAATAATATATTACCTTATAATATGATATTTAAAGTTATAACTAATACATAGAGTGTAGATTAAAGTATATAATTATATAAATAGTATAGGTATGAAAAAGATGAATTGGTTATTATACAGTAAATATAAACTATAATATAGTATAATATAATGTAATATATATTAATTATATATATATATAAATTATATATATAATAGTATAAATAGTAGGTATAAAAGATGTGGTTTTAACAGGTAAATAGAAACAAGATAATAGTTAAAGAAAATTCATTAAAAATTTATTTAAATATATAAAATATATGCACATTTTAAATTCTATTCAAATATCACTTAGATAAATATAATTTACAATCTGAATATATATAATCAATAAAGACGATAACTCTTATATAGTATAGTATAACAGGAGCCGTATATATTAACAGGATCATGAGAATAATATATAAAGGA
>JABUQX010116478.1:17500-19426 GCA_015478945.1 Trachelipus rathkii | reverse complement strand
ATAAACTTAAATAAAAACAATATTAATAATACGTTAGCAGTAAGAGATACCAAATCGCAACATTTCAGCTAATATATCCGAGAACTTGTTATTGACGTTTTAAAAGAATTCGAAATAATAAGAGGCAAGTATCTAGCTTAGTTACGGATAGCGCATCAAACATGATCAGTACGATTGAAAAATTAAATAAGGACAATGAGAATGAGGAACAGGAAGCTGGTAAATGTGATATTGATTTTATTGAATGTCAAAACGAAGAAGAAATAGTTGTTTTCAGAATGAACTTGATAAAACCATGATAAAACTATGTTCCGATGACATTAACCTTTCACACATGAGGTGTGGAGTTCATACTTTATGTTAGCAGCGCGTGATTGTCTCCGCAATACTCATGCAGTAAATCTTATAAGCAAGGCGAAACAAACAGCAAAAGCAACGCGAATCCCAATATTAATGGAAGTTCTAAAGCGTCAAGCTGGAAAAGTTTCAATCTTAGATCAAGAGACAAGATGGAGAAGTACATGTCTTATTGCTCGAAAGGCTTTTGCAACTAAAAGACCATATTAGTATGATGCTTGCCGGTACTCCTGAACTTTCTCTCTCCGATAGTTAGTGGGAACAAATCGAAACACTCAAAAAATATTCAATCAGAAGTCTTGACTGCAGAATTTTTTTTTTTTTTATAGAGAATGGATTTTATCAAATGACATAAATTCAATAGAAAGAAGGGAAAGAATGTTAACTGAAAACAAAATATTTTTGTCGGCCATCTTTGTTGGTCCACAGTTCAGTGTCTTCCTCAGAACTGAAGATCTGATATTAAAAGCTAGGAATGTTCTTTGTGAACTAGGACTTAAAATGAATAACACTATCGAACAAAAATCTGGGTCGGAGTCAGATAGTTCAGCAGTTTCAGGAATCCTCCCTTGTGGTATCTTGTCAGATGAAGAGGTAAAATTTGACCAATTGGAGCATGCAGAAAAGCGACTGAAAAAAGACAATCTACCAGTAAAAGACCTTTAACCTAAAAATCCTCTAGAAATATACAATTTAGAATTCCACAAGGCATTAGATGAAATAATAAAAATCAACCGGAAATCAAAATTAACAGTTAATTAAAGAGGATTTCCCTACTATCCTAAAATTTTTCAAGATGCGGCTTACACAATTACAGCTTTCCCTCCTAGTCAAGTGAATATTGAGAGCTTATTTTCTGCTTTAAAAAGTAATAAAATTGGATCTTAGGAGATCGCTAAAGGAGGATTTTATTGAAGAAGTTTTATTTTTAAGAAAATTGTTTTGAATAAAATTTATATTCCATATGATTAAGGCAGTTCAAAAAGAAATTATTTTAAAATTTAGGAAGAAGTGAATTATAATATTTTTTTTTTAAATAAAAAAATGTTTTTAATAAAATTAAATTACATACGTTCAGGCAGCTCATAGTTCAAAGAGGAAATATTTTAAACTTTAGTGAAACAAATATAATTTTTCCCGCTTTTAAAAAAAAAAACATTTTAGCTTTAAAATTATATTATACGTAAATGTACAGGCAGTTCATCGTTCGAAGAGGAATTGTATTAAAATTAGGAAGAAAGGTGAATTTATCTTTTTCTGTATTTCCTTAAAATCTTATTTACATATTTAAAAATATTTTCTAAAGTTTTAATTCAATTAATGAAGATGTCATTAAAACAAACATTTCAATTTCATCAAACCATTAAAAATTTTTGTAACGAATTAATGATTTCATATTTTGTAAAAGGAAAAAGGCAATTATAACTAGAGTCGGAAGCCGGAAGTCGAACAATCTTAAAAATGCCGGAAGCCGAGAAGTCGAAGGTGCGAGAAATTTTGGAAATGCTGCGAGGCCGGAGCCGGAGTCGGAGCCGGGTAATTTTAAAATGCTGGAGCCGGAGCCGGAGT
>JABUQX010116478.1:0-12500 GCA_015478945.1 Trachelipus rathkii | reverse complement strand
TATATAATATATATATATATATAATATAATATATATATATATATATATATATATATATATATATATATATATATAATATATATATAGTATATATATATTTATATATATATAAAACATATATATATATTATATATATATATATATATATAGTATATATATATATATATATATATATATATATATATATATATATATATATATATATATATATATATATATATTATATATATATATATATATATATATATATATATATATATATATATATATATATATATTACCGAATCAATATCTGATGAGCTTCCAGCTTCATTTTCACTGTCTGAATCTATGAGGTTTTTCACTTTGCGCTTATTCATATCGAATTATAAACAAAATAATTTATAAAAAGACAGACTACTTCTTTGTTGTAATAAGCAATACTAACAATGCAACATTTAAATTTAAACTTAGAGCAGAAATATTGCTCAATCTCTCATTTTATTACTTTAGGCTCCAAAAACTCTTCCTTCGAATTAGGGATGCCTAAAATATCGATATAATAAAATATCGATACTATTAGTTTTTCGATACTATCGAAAATTTATAAATTATACATTTCCGCCGATATATCGATATATCGATATTTTTTCCTCAGCATAAGGCGTTTTCGTTTTTGCATTTGTGCTAACGCTCGATAAGAAAATACTAATCCTGTTTTAGCACGAATTTCGGGCATAATCGAACGAGATTTCTTGGCTAAATTTACTTTTGTTTACAAACAATTGCAATCAGCTGCTTTTGATGGAACACGTGGATTTGAAATAAACATAGTAAATAAAAAATATAGAGAACAGTTTGTGTTTGTTTTCTCCTGCGAAGGCGAACGTACCTCTACACACATTCATTTTCTAAGTGGAAAATGAAAAATATTTGTGTGAAAGCAATATATAAACAGAAACAAATATAGGTACGGAGCTTACAACTGCTGTTCTTTTTTGTTTGATATTTTTTACTTAAAAAAAA
This sequence comes from Trachelipus rathkii, assembly GCA_015478945.1. Taxonomy (NCBI): domain Eukaryota; kingdom Metazoa; phylum Arthropoda; class Malacostraca; order Isopoda; family Trachelipodidae; genus Trachelipus; species Trachelipus rathkii. The sequence goes on along the minus strand of JABUQX010116478.1, from coordinate 11,495 downwards.
TTCGTATATTTGTATAAATTAAAGCCATACGTAAATCTATAAAATATATATATATATATATATATATATATATATATATATATATATATATATTATATATATATATATATATATATATATATATATATATATATATATATATATATATATATATATATATATATATATATATATATATATATATATATATATATATATATATATATATATATCAGATTTGGGCGTTGCGCCACCGAGTTGCGCCTATGCGCCTATGGCGCACTATCAATTTGTAGGCGCAAAGGCGCATAGGCGCAACAATTTTTAAAAAGGTGGACTAAGCATAGGCGCACAGCCAATTCTCTGCGCCTATAGCCGCGCCTATGAACAGGAACAAAGCATTTTCCCTAAAAGATAGAACATAGAAGCGTGGCAAACTTGTATCATTCTAAAAAACAGTGTAAAACATATATATATATATATATATATATATATATATATATATATATATATATATATATATATATATATATATATATATATATATATATATATATATATATATATATATATATATATATATATATATATATATATATATATATATATATATATATATATATATATATATATATATATATATATATAGTTATATATATATATATATATATAAATATATATATATATATATATATATATATATATATATATATATATATATATATATATATATATATATATATATATATATATATATATATATATATATATATATATATATATTAATATTTTTTTTTATATATAAACCTTACTATGTTGTTATTAACTATTTTAAATTGAACTTGGGTCTTCTTTAAAATGCTTACAAGATTTTAGAGTATTCTTGTATCTCACTGTTTTGGTGTTTTGGAGACTTTCTTGAAAAATATATTTTAGGCAACACAAAAGTTTGTTTTGAAACTTAAAAAACGAGGCACTTGAAAATTAAGAGTCATGCAGAGCAGATTGCTGATATAACTAGGTTTAAAAATGTAGCCGTGAGCTATAACGGTAAACAGTGCTCAACATAAATTAGGTCAGGTGTACTTTTCTTTTTGTTCTATTTTAACCTTATACTCAACTTCTCTATCTCACTAAACCTGATTTTAGTTTGGGACAAGCTCTTTGTCCGGAAGATCGTTTAGGCCATAAGCTAAGAATATACTTATAACTACGTATTCATATTTACTATAATTAGCCTTCAATTTTAAGATTTAACTCAGATATAGGGCCTAACGTTTTTTTGCTCCAAAAAATCATGATTTTTTGCTTTTTTATATATATTTTTTAATTTTTTTGGATATTTAAGTGATTTAATTTCAATAGAAATAAAAAATTAGAATAATAATATCATAGCAAGGCTACTCTGTTTCAAATTTCTACATTATAAAAATGTCAACAAAAGATCATGTTTCAAACATGTTTCTTTTATTTCTGATGTAATATATTATCATTATTACAAATAACACTCTTTATTGTTGCTGTTTCATTGTGTCATAGACTATAAGTCCTATTTTAAGATTTTGAACTCAGATATAGGGCCTAGGGTTAAAAATAATACTTAATCGAACTTAAAAAAAAAAAGTTTGTTTACAAATTATATTTCGCGACCTGATTTTAGTTTGGGACAAGCTCTTTGTCCGGAAGATTGTTTAGGCCATAAGCTAAGAATATTGCAACTACGTATCTATATTTACTATAATTAGCCTTCAATTCAAAGGCTTACCTTCAAGTAATAAATTACTTTGAAATCGTAACTGTCTTTAAGACTATATAAACCATAGGTGAGTGATTATTTGATTCTTTAGCATATTTTATGTATATTAAGATAGACATTCTCAGTTTAGGAATGAGCAGTTCACTAACTGTTCTAATTGCACATTAGAAATATTCTGCCAAGAATAATTTCTTATATCTTTCAAAGTAATTTATTAGGACGTCTATTTTAATTATTCCTATTAGCCTATGCTATTTGAATTTATTTATTGCTCACCTTATAGTTTATTGAAGTTGCATTTATACTTGAAGTATGTAGCCTAAATTTGAAGTTGACTTGTAACGTAGTTATTTGTTGAAGATTATAATCACATTGTTTTAAATTTATTTTATTGTTTGCAATATGGAAATTTATGTTGCACCCTATAGTGCAAGCGAAGAATCTGTTCCTTCTGTTGAAATTAATTTTGTAAATACTCTTCTGTTAAAAGCCTATCTATTGCAAAGTGTTCCCTAAAAACAAATAGAAATTTGTGTTATTAGCTTAAATTAGGTATATGTTAAATTTATTTTGATTAAAATTGAAATTCTGGTGCCTAATGAAAGACTGATAGCCTACCTATTTCTTACAAATTATGCTTTGCTTGAGCTCTCACTGTTTGCTGAATAGGCTATTATTGACCTAGGTATAGGTTTACTCTTAGTGCTAGGGCATATACAAGGCCTGCATGTGTTTTGTGATAATCCTGTGCCTTCTTATAAGTTTATTTATGTATGCTTGTAATAGCTTTGCATTATTGAGTTTATTAATGAAAAAAAAATTAATTACCCCATTTAAAATTTTAAAAAACTTTGATACTAAAATTAAGTAGCTATACAATACCTTTCAAGTGTTTACCCAGCTTGTTACCATATTTTGAGGGATTAAATTTAAATTTATACTTATATTTATTATTATTAGAATTACTCTATTCTGGCTTATAAAAATTAACCCTAATACCAAGATAAAATGTAAGCCTATTGAACTTGCGATTTATGAGCCTTTACATGAATTTAAAGTGCCACTATATTTTAGGACCTTTATTCATATTTACAGTAGTTATTTTGATTTTACCTTATATAGGCTTTCTATTCCCTTTCGGATATGGTGGGGGCAATTATGATAAAAAAAAAAAAGAAAATTAATAATATTAATTGCATGTATTGCTACTTTCGCAGACACATTGCTTTGTGCATAGAAGGGCACAAATAATTTGTAAATATTGCTTTAGATTTAAATTAGTTGTAGTATTTAGATTAACAATTTTAGGTTTATTTTTGCTTAAATGTTGTAAATAACTTTTTGCTTAGGATTCTATTCTCGAATAGTATCTTCTCTTTGTATTTAGGCCTGCTATCCTTGGGTAGTGGTCCTCCTTTAAAAATATTGTAGATTGAATAATTTTACCTACATTCTTGAGTTTTACAATTTTAATTCTGGTTTAGGCTGTGAGCTATGCTCAACTTGATTGATTTTACTCATATAAAATTGCCTTACACAGCTTGTTAAAAAAAAAATTGTTTTATTTATGAATATTTGATTAGACACACTGGTATTTTGAAATAGTTACTACATAGTTTGTGTAATTAACTTTGTGTGTTTTTCACATTTGTATTAATTTGGCCTTTGGCTTTTAAACATTTACATGACCTTACATATATGTTGGGTCCTTTATTTGGCCTTTGGCTTTTAAACATTTACATGACCTTACATATATGTTGGGTCCTTTATTTGGCCTTTGGCTTTTAAACATTTACATGACTTTACATATATATGTTGGGTCCTTTATTTGGCCTTTGGCTTTTAAACATTTACATTGACCATTTGCATGTTTTGTCCCTTTATATCAGTTGTCATATGGGCAGTTTAACAATTATTTGACATTAAATACGGTACTTATATTTTTATTTGGCCATCGGCTTGTTCGAAAAAAAAAATACTTTACCCATGGTATGTTTGTATATAATTAAAAAAAAAAAAAAGGATTTTCTTTGAACCTTTTTACCCATTTAATTCTGGTTTAAACTGGTTGCTTATTGCACAACAGTGCTACCTTATACTCCTATTCCCTTTTTTGTCTCTAGGTTTACAACAGTGCCTGTTAGGTCTATATCACAAACATGGTTCAAAGCTAAAATCTTACTTTAAAATTTTAAATTATAAATTTATTGTTTTGATTTTACACACTAGTCCTTATGGACTGTTCAATTATATTTGAATAATTTATTCTGAATTTCCTTAGTGATTTCCATATTTTGAATATTTTGCCTATATTGTACAACATATGGCTTGAACTCTTGTTTAGTAACTACTTAGTACTTTAATTTGGTCTCTAGCATATGAAGTTTATATTTGTTTACTAGAATATCTGGCATTCATGCTGGACTTATTTTTTGATTGTTTATTTTATTGCATGTTGCTCTGGATTGAAATTTGTTTTAAAAATTGCTTGCACTTCGAACACTGCTTCCCTTAATTTGCTGAAGGAGCATAAGAACATTTCTTATGTTCTTGTGTTCTTTCAGCAAATTCTTTTTGTCGGGAGGTTATTAGAAATATTTTATTCCTGTATTAAACCTTACTATGTTGTTATTAACTATTTTAAATTGAACTTGGGTCTTTTTTAAAATGCTTACAAGATTTTAGAGTATTCTTGTATCTCACTGTTTTGGTGTTTTGGAGACTTTCTTGAAAAATATATTTTAGGCAACACCAAAAGTTTGTTTTGAAACTTAAAAACGAGGCACTTGAAAATTAAGAGTCGCGCAGAGCAGATTGCTGATATAACTAGGTTTTTAAAAATGTAGCCGTGAGCTATAACGGTAAAGTATTCTTTTACCTTTTAACTTAAATAATATTTTTAGTCTTGGGTTCTGAACTATCTCCTTTTTATTAAAAGAGTAAACAGTGCCCAACATAAATTAGGTCAGGTGTACTTTTCTTTTTGTTCTATTTTAACCTTATACTCAACTTCTCTATCTCACTAAACCTGATTTTAGTTTGGGACAAGCTCTTTGTCCGGAAGATCGTTTAGGCCATAAGCTAAGAATATACTTATAACTACGTATTCATATTTACTATAATTAGCCTTCAATTCAAAGGCTTACCTCAAGTAATAAATTACTTTGAAATCGTAACTGTCTTTAAGATTATATAAACCATAGGTGAGTGATTATTTGATTCTTTAGCATATTTTATGTATATTAAGATAGACATTCTCAGTTTAGGAATGAGCAGTTCACTAACTGTTCTAATTGCACATTAGAAATATTCTGCCAAGAATAATTTCTTATAATATATATATATATATATATATATATATATATATATATATATATATATATATATATATATATATATAGAAAAAATATATTTTTATAAAATTTATATATATATATATATATATATATATATATATATATATATATATATATATATATATATATATATATATATATATATATATATATATATATATATAACGAGTTCAGTAGTTTTTAACTACAAATAAATTGGCAACTATGGCTCTGAAAATTTTCAACTTCTTCAGCGCTCGTGCTGAACCTCCTGGGGGAAAACATGGATCACAAGGACATGGAGGAGGAAGAGGACGTGTAGATATTAGTTTACGGTGTTTTAATTACAAAAATTAATAAATGTGTTTTTCTTCCTTATAAAAGCATGCTTTTATTATCGCACTAAAGTTTACTTTGCAAATAAATTTAGCAAACAGCCACCGGCCGGCGAAAAGTCGCAGGCGCATAGGCGCAAAGGCGCATAGGCGCTGATGTGACAAAAATATAGGCGCATAGGCGCTAGGCGCACTAGGTCCGGCGGCATAGGCGCATAGGCGCAGGCGCACTCAAAAAATTATAGGCGCGCCCAGCTCTGATATATATATATATATATAGTTTTTTAAGTAATATATATATATATATATAGATGTATATTCTATATATATATATATATATATATATATATATATATATATATATATATATATATATATATAAATAGATCTAAAGTTCAATGTGTTCAGATGGACAATCTTAGGGGCGTGCTAGGTGTGAGAAGAATTGATATTTGAGGAGTGAACGCATTAGAGAGTTGTGTGGTGTAAGAAAGGGGTAAATGAGAGAATAAATGAAAGTATGTTGGAGATGGTTTGGTCATGTGGAAAGGATGAATGATAGTCGGTTGGTTACGGATGTATAGTGGTGAGTGTCTTGGGAATCGACCGCTGGGAGACGGAAGAAAAGTGGATTGAGTCAGTAAAGGAATGTTTGCAGGAGAGAAATGAGTTTGGCAGAGGCGAGAAGAAAGGCGTGCATGATAGGAGAGAATGGCGGGGTGTTGTATGGGGGCATGGTTGTGGTCACCTGGGCCAGGGGATGAATCCTACACTTGACGATTTACCATAGTGAGGGATCCGTCGCAGTCCCGTGAAGCTCTAGGGTGGATTTTCTGATTGCGACGAGTTCTTACTAATTAATGATACAGAGGGGGCGGTAAGGCTGGCTTTATTTTCGACTTTTGTCATATTCTCCTACTGCTTTTCTTTTCCGATGCTTGTTATGCACCTTACTCCCAGTCTTGGGAATTAAAAGAAAGATGAAGAAAGATATATATATATATATATATATATATATATATATTATTATTATAATTTTTTATTTTTATATATTTATATATATATATATATATATATATATATATATATATATATATATATATATATATTTACCGTATATATATATATATATATATATATACCGTATATATATATATATATATATATATATATATATATATATATATATATATATATATATATATATATTTTATATATATATATATATATATATATATATATATATATATATATATATATATATATATATATATATATATATATATATATAATTTTGCCAATTTTAGGCATTTATCTCAAAATGATCATATCGTCAATTGGGAAGGCGCAACTTTTTTATTTAAATCTACAGATAAAAATCTAAATCAATTACTGGAATCTTTTTTTCATTTCTACTAAGTGTAATTTCAATATATCTGAGGGATTTTTTAATTTTGATCAAATTACAAGAAGATACCTATCTGAAAAAACTAAATTCTTAACATCATAAAGAAAGTGAATCAATTTTTTGTCGCCTTTTGTTCTTTTACTTGTATATAATTTTACTTTTTATTTTTAGTTTTTATTAATTTTGTTAAAATTAAATTTATTTTCATTGTTAGTTCTGAGGAGGAGACTGAGTTAAAGTCTCGAAACGTAAACTTCTTAATTTTTTAAGAAATTTTAATTCCCCTGTTTATTTCTTAGTGGTTTTAAATTACTTTGTTCTTTACATTAATAGAGTTTGAGTTGAAGTAAAAACTTTAAATTTATTTGTTATATATATATATATATATATATATATATATATATTAGGTAGATCGATTATATATATATATATATTATTATATATATATATATATATACATATATAAGGTTATTATTTATAAAGAAGATATACATATATATATATTACATATGTATATATATATATATATAGCAGAGTTATAGCATATATATATATATATATATACATATTATTATTACATATTATTATTATTACATAGCATATTATTATTATTATATATATATTATTATATTATATTATTATTATTATTATTTTACATGTATATATATTATAGGAATTTTAAATATTATTACTATTATTATTACATATATATATATATATATTATTATTATTATATAATTTCAGTAAAAATATATTATGATATTATATTACAGCTATATATATATATTATATATATATACATATATATAATATATATATATATATATACATACATATATATATATAGATACATATATATTATACATATATATATTACATATATATATATATATATATATATATATATATATATATATATATATATATAAATATATATATATATATATATATATATATATATATATATATATATATATATATATATATATATATATATATATTCAATTGACAATAAAACTGAAAGAAAACAAATTTGTAGTTTTAGAACTTCACAAAAATAAATCAAAATACAAAAAATCAATAAATCGATATCTGATTGAAAAAATGATATTTTGCTGTTAATGAAATAGATATAAGCCTTAAAAAATATATATATATATATATATATATATATATATATATATATATATATATATATATATATATATATATATATATATATATATATATATATATATATATATATATATATATATATATATATATATATATATATATATATATATATATATATATATATATATATATATATATATAGATCAAAATCAAAGCAATAAGACGCTTAGTTTAATAAGTATCAAAGTAGGAGGCCTGAATTAATAAAAACTGCAAATATATCAAAATTCTTAATAAATTTTCACATAATAAAATGGTCTTCTGGATGTTAAGAGCGTTAGCTTTCGATCTTTACTGAATTACTAGATCCTCTTTCAACTTACTCGCATAGTTAATTGACTAAATAAAATTGCTTAAAAAACTGAATAGATTATTATTATTATCATTATTATTATTATTATTATTATTATTATTATTATTATTATTATTATTATTATTATTATTATTATTATTATTATTATTATTATTATTATTATTGGTCCTTTATCAGTGAGCGGTCTAACCCCATACAATATGGTTCTGAAAAAATTTTCATGCATCAGTTTCTGTTAAAATGTTATTGTGAAACCATTCAAGATTATAATTTGTTTCCCTTTCCATTGTTTTAGAACATATATAACTGTAAAAACAAAATATTTCACAATTTGTCGGTAATAAAACTATTTTAATAAGTGAGCTTCCACACCTTTAAGAATATTAAAAAAACAAATCCTAATTGTTTTTTAGATATTATTTAAATCTTACTTAACCAAACTTATAATAATTAGTAATTTAACCTCACTAAACTTATGTTATTAATTTATTTCACTTTCCATTTAACTAAACTTATATTAGTAATTTATTTCACTTCCATTATTTTCAATAACTAACTAACTAACTAATTAGAAAAAAGTTCAATCTTTTAACGCTATGAGCGTTGGTGTTCATTGTGTTCGATTTAGTAGGTTTTAAAATAAAATCGGCTTAAGCTTAACTGGATGCTGATAATCAACAAGAGCCAAAAAATCTATATAAATATATAAATATATATTATTTTATATATATATATATTATATATATATATATATATATATATATATATATATATATATATATATATATATATATATATATATATATATATATATATATAGGTAAAAGTCTAGAACGTGTGTCGCACTACGAAAATGATACTAATCATTTTGGGAAATATACGAATCATTTTGGAAAAAAATTAAAAATATAATGAAAAAAGTAAAAAGAATTGATATATATATTTTTTTCACTTCACACTAAGCGAACAAAAATTATTAGGCTATGGCAATTTATTTCCTTTTAAATTTGACTTATGTAACTAAAGTTTGTAAAGCATAATTATGAATGTAGGTACCATAACAGAAATAGTTTCAGACGATATTTTATTAGCAATTTTACAAGTTAATAACCTTATTTTAAAGTGAGAAAAATTGTGAAATATGTAAGAATAAATGTAGAATATTCAAGATAAAGGAAAAATTCTTCTTCAGGTGTTCGTCAAGAAATTGCATTAAATTCTACACGGTTTCGCCAGCGAATTTTTGGCTACATAGCGCAAAACTGTCATACAAAAATGTACTTTTTTTTATTTACATTGTTAATGAATGTACTTTAACTCAAATAAAGAGCATTCTTAATTTAAGTCAACAAACATGTGTAGACTGATTAAGTTTTTGTCGAGAGATTTGCATTTTAGAATGCATGCAATTTAATAAGAATAATTTTACTTCCCTTTTTTACACTTTGGTATTACTTTAACTAAAGGAATACCATAGGGTAAACCGCAAAGATGGCAGGAGTCGGGGTCTCTCGGCCTCCCGGTGGACGACGGGGGGGACTTCGTCCCCCTTCGGCTCGAGCCCCCTAAATGGGAAAATAAATTTTTTAAAAATATTTCCGACGAATAAATGAAAAAAATATATATATATAAAATAAAAAAAATAAAAACCCTCCTTTAAATTTTCCGCTGATTCCAAATATATAATTTGTTTTACCGCAGGCGCCGCCGCCATTCAGCCGGCTACGCCGTCAGCTTTAGACACTCTGATCATATATATATATATATATATATATATATATATATATATATATATATTATTTTTATTATATATATATATATATATATATATATATATATATATATATATATATATATATATATATATATATATATATATATATATATATATATTTGTATATTTTAATAGTTATATATATATATATATATATATATATATATATATATATATATATATATATATATATATATATATATATATATATATATATATATATATATATCAGTGAAGCTCATTTTTCAGAAATATTAATTCTTCTTTTTTCCGTGTTTTATTTTACAAAAAAAAGGTAAAAAATTAAATTTCTCAAAATATTTAGTTGATTACTTTAACTTTCGTTGTGCGACACACGTTCTAGATTTAAATATATATATATATATATATATATATATATATATATATATATATATAGTATATATATATATATACATATAAGGTATTTAATTATTCATATTTTTATTACCACAGATATAAATACATATATTTATAACCTAACCTAACCTAACCTAACCTAACCTAACCTAACCTAAAACAAAAATTAAAGAATAATAACTGAAACCATTATTGGGATTTACAAAATTTTCTGCATGATTCACACTTAAATGTTTACAATCCATGTTTTTGATTTTTGAAATATCATTGTAGGCTCCCCAGCAATGAAAGAATGAATGCATAAATTATTATTTCATTTTATTAAATTTGTTTTGAAAATAAAAAATTTAAAATATAAAAATATATAAAAGACAAAAAAGAAAAATGAAAATGAACTTCACATTTTTATAAAAAAAAAATTATTATATTTATTAAATAAAACAATAGAGATAGAGAGTTTAAAAAAAAAATAGATATATATATGTGGGGGCTTTAAAAGAAAAAAATATATATATATATATATATATATATATATATATATATATATATATATATATATATATATATATATAGCTATATACAGTATATATATATATATATATTGATATATATATATATATATATAATATATATATATATATATATATATAGAGGAGGCGCGTGTAAACTTGGCGCGGCGGGGGGTGAGATATATATATATATATCTGTGCATATATATATATTATATATATATATATATATATATATATATATATATATATATATATATATATATTATATATATATATATATATATATATATATATATATATATATATATATATATATATATATATATATATATATATATATATATATATATATATATATATGTTTGTATATATATATATATATATATATATATATATATATATATATATATATATATATATAACAATCTCGTAAAATAATTTATATTTATGTGTGTGGATAAATTACAACTTTTTTTTTTTAATATCGATTGCATGCATTCGAACACATTCTGTAATTAAAAACACATTA
>JABUQX010116477.1:20000-30372 GCA_015478945.1 Trachelipus rathkii | reverse complement strand
TTGTTAATGATAGCTGTTTATTTGTCTGGTTTGTTGTGTTGTTAAGTATGTTATTGTTCATAGTTGTAGCCTTTACGAAGTAACCTGTTTACGTTGTTGCTGCGGTCTACTTTGCCCATTAGGTAATTGATGGGTTAGGTACGGTTAGCAAATTTTTTGTTAAATATTACTAACTGGTTAATGTAAATTAACCAATTGTCATGTTGGTGAGTGATGGTTTGATAATCAGTGTGAATGGATTATGTTTTCTGTGGTGAGCCTTGTTAGTTACTTTTGCTGATTGATTAAGTTTTTGGACTTAGTGTCCAATGTTAGCAAGTTTTATTCTTGCTTTAAGCATGTGGTCAGGGTTTGTCGTTGTATATTATATTCTTAAGTTAGGGTACATGTTAAGTTGGCTTTATTAATGTGAAAACTTGTTACGTTAGCATAGCTTTCCGGCTGGTTCTGTTGATAATTACATAAAACTCAGGCTTTCCTATGGTCAAATTTTTTGTTAAATATTACATGTTAATGTAAATTAACATGGTTATGTTAGAGACACGCTTGACAAAGTGTTGAATAAGTTACGTTTTTGATGTTATGTTAGCTTACTTCTTGGTGTTAGTGGTGGAACTTTGTGTAAGTGTTAAGCATAGTTCGTGTGTAAGTTTGTTAGGGTTTGTCTTTGTACATTATTTTCCTTTAGTTCAATGTTACGACCAAGGGACGTGCTGGCGCTCCGCTCTGGGACCCCGGACTATAGAGGCTTCGGCCGCAGCACGGAGGGGGGGCATGTACCAGGCTGGGGCTGCTGGGAGGATCTCGCAACCGGCAGCGCCATGCGTTTGCTTAATTGGATGTGGAAACCAGTTTGTTACGGGTTAGAGTATATTGTTGATCATATGATAATTAACCAATGTGTTGATAAATTTGTTTGCAAATGATCACTGTATCAGTGTAAGAATTAACGTTAATATGGTAGCAGGAATATCATTGAAAGAGGTAAGAATAGGTACCGTTTTTGACCATCGCATGTTAGTTTTACTTTAAACTGGTGTTAAAGGTGTGAACTTTTGTTATGTTAACATTTTAAGATTCGTGTGTAAAGTTGTGTAGGCTTTTCTTTGTCATTTTTTTTAGTTCAATCGTTACCCATGCCTGAGCATTTATTGGATGAAGATAAACTTATTATGTTAGAGTATATTCGTTGATCAATATGAGTATAATTAACCAATGTTGGGATAAAATTTTTAGTTTAAATATTACCGATGTTAAATATCAAATTCAACATTGTTTGGTTTAGAGATATGCTTGAAGTGAGATAGGGTTACGTCTTTGTATGCTATGTTTAGTTACTTTATACTGTGTTAAGTGTGGAACTTTGTTAACGTTAACAGTTTATTCATGTTTAAGGCATGTCAGCGTTTGTCATTCTGTATTATATTCATCGTTCAGATGATGCTAAGTAAAGCTTTATTAATCGTGAATAAACTTTGTTAAGCGTTAGCACTATTAAACTGATCCAGTGTAGATAAAGGAGATATTTGTTTTTATATGTATGTTTTACAAAAAATGATACTCGAAAGGTGACTTTGAAAATCAATAGATCAATCAGATCATAGATCACTGCGATTGTGGTACAAGGAGGGTTGGAGGGAAAATGGTGGGTTTGATTTACTGATTTACTGATTAGGGTATGTAAATACCATCCAATTTTTAAGTAAAAAATTTGACTTGAATCAATAGATCAACAGATGAATAGATCAATAGATCATAGAAGGGTGTAGGAGGGGAGGAGAGGGGGTTCCACCTTGGATCTTATCTGATTTACTGCTGTAGGTATGTAATAACATGACAATTTTTAGCTTAGTAGGTTTGACCGGTTGGAAATCAATAATCAATAGATCAATAGATCAGGATGGACAGGAGGGTGGTAGAGGGGTTGGTGGCTTGATTTTACTGATTTACTGATTTAGGTATGTAAAACATTACAATTTTAGTAAAAAAATGACTTGAATTCAAATAGATCAAATAGATCAATAGATACATAGATCAATAGATCAATAGATCACAACTGGACAGGAGGGTGGTTGGATGGTGGCTTGATTTACTTATTTTACTGATTAGGGTATGTAAAACATTACATTTTACTAAAAAGTATGACTATGAATCATTAGGATCAATAAGATCAATAGATCATAGATCAATAAATCACAGCATGGTTGGAAAGGAGTGTAGGTTGGGTGGTTTAATTTACTGATTTATACTTCTGTAATTTAAAATGTAAATTTTGTAAGTTATAAAACATAAACCAGAATAGAAATTATTTTAATTTACATTTTCTATTTTATTTATTTTTTATTTTTTATTTTTTTTTGATGGTTATGAGATCCTTATTTACGAATTAAAAGACCCAATCCACATATATAGGATTACCAACTGTTGTGTATATGAAATGTTTTTCATGTAACCTTAAGCACTCACACTGAGCCGGCCTATAGCACTCGAGGCCGGAGCCAAATACCTCAGGACTTACCAATACGTATTCTTTCATAAATTAACGATCTGAATCCTCCACCAAATTTCACGCTTTAGTTCGAACATCTTCGATTTTTTATTAGTGTAAGGTAAAAATTCAGAGAATCCATGGGGAACGCTTAAACTGGTATAAAATTTTTGATTGATTTATTTCTTTCTCCAACACCACCTCCATAATTTTAATAAATGCAACTGCGGATCCGACTAAGGCTCCAAAACCCTTTATTATATAGAAAAAAAATAAGAGAACCGCGGCGGAATGCCAGAGTCGGAATGCGTAAAAAACGATATCCTTACAGGAATCGTTTTTCGACTCCGATCGAATCCCTTCGGGAATCGAATCTTCGACGTCAACAATAATAAATAATAAAAAATAATAATAATAATGAATAATAATAATATAAATATAATAATAATAATAATAATGAATATATTTATAATTAATAATTTTAAACTAATTATATTATTATAGTAATATTAAAAAAATAGTTAAAAAAAATAATAATAATGATGTAATAAAATAATGAATAATTAATAATATGTATGCGCACTCAGGAGCGCGAGCGGCGAAGGGTCTCACCACCGTGCTTCGCACCCGGCGGGCGATTGGGGGCCGACCTCTGTTTTAAGCCTAATCTTTCCCGGCCACCGCTCTCGGAGCCGGGCAACAAGGGCGTAACTGGTAGGAACCCGTCCGTGGGCCCCGGACGCCGAGCCCCGGCCACCGGGCCCGCCCAGCGCGGGCAAAGCAAATCAGAGCAAAAAAACCGGGGTTTCTTAATCCGGGGCTTGAACTGTAAATTTACACTAAAAAATAGAGGGTTAAATCAAACAAAATAAACAAAATATATTTTAATTCCACTACACCTTTATTATAAATTGAAGAAAAATAATATAACATAACACTTAAATATAATCAATTTTTTTTTCGTATTTACTATGATTTCAATTAATATTGAGGCCAAATTATACATTTTTCCGAGTGTTTTTAACACATAAAAATATTCGAAATTGGATATATCAAACGAATTCGGAAAAGGAAATAATATAATTGTTAAAATATTAATGGTATTGTATTTTTAATTGAAATTATATATATACTATATATTATACTATATATATATATATAACTAATATTTATATATATATTTATATATTATAGATATACTCTATATATATATATATAGTATATATATATATACTATTATATATAACTTAGGGAGGAAGCCCTTGGATTCTTTTTTAGTGTTATGCTTTACTGTCACTTCACTTTATTACTAAATGTACACAATTAAAATACATTGTTTTAAAGACCACTTCGTTTTTTATGATACAATGTTTAAAAAGGAAAGGCTAATTTTCGTCACGACATGCCGAGACCCTCCGTTCAGGCCTAGGGACTTAGGATTGTTCTTTCGGATCTTATGACAGTTCACGTGTGCTGTTTCAGTTGTTGCTGATTTTCTTTCATGCGTGTTGTTGAACATATTTTGTGTTTTCAGATATCATTTTGTATATTTAAATCTATCTTAACTTCACAGGGATGACTTATTGTAGTTTTTACTATTATAATGAAAAGGATTCCATGATTTATGGCGATGGGTTCGTGGATTGATAATTCTGAGTCATCTTTATAATTGTTGATCATGAAGAGTAGGCCTGTGTTTACGCCTATGACTTGTAGCTGAATTTCTGCTGTCTTGTGCCAGGGTCATCTGTATGTTGATTTTTTCTTCTCTTCAAATCTATGGTTCCACCTATATATGTTTAATTAACGTTTTTTTGCAGGGAAAAATGTTTGATATATACAGCTTTGGGGGAGTTTTTCTTCTTTTCGTTTTGGGGAGTTTGAGAAATGTTTTTGTTAGGGTGTTAATTTGATGGAATAAGGGTAACTATTTTTTTGGTAATGTTATGTTTTGAAACGAATATAATGTACTTGAGGAATTGGTAAAAAGGAGGTGTTGCTATTTTTCGGGGAAGAGGGGCTATAGTACCTCTTTTTTGCTTTGTTAAATGCTTTTGTGATTGAAAACTCACGATAGTAAAGTGATTTGAAAGTATTTGGGATGTATTTAGTTTCTTGTCTTAGAAGACGGCGGGAGAGCATTACGAAAGGCACAGAGGAATAGAGATGCCCAGGAACACCTATTTAGCCTGTTTGGGGAATGGATTGATAGGCCAATGTATAATAGTTTAATGGTGAAGCAATGTTTGGTTTTCTATATATAGTAATTTGCAAGTAATTGCTATTCCATGTGATTAAGGTATCGAGGATGGGGATAGAGTTGTTGGAAGGCATTTCTATCGTATACTGAACTGAGGGATGAATAGAGTTAATATAGTTTAGGACATCATTAGGGTTGGGTGTTGTGAGGAGGGGAGACAAAAATGTCATCTACATATCTAAATCAATAAACTATTGTTTAAATAAAGGGTGGGTAAAATATGATAAAAATTATGTTAGTTCCATATATATGTTACTGGTTATGGGAGACAGTGGGGATCCATACTCATGGCCGAGACAGTTTTGTTTGTAATATTTGCCATTAAATGAAAGAAGTATATGTTGTAATTAGAAAATTAATGAGCTGTTTTTAATATATGCAACGGGAGGCCCATCTCTCATTTCACAACAATAAGTTCTTTCATTCTTAATGGCAATATTACAAGTCAAACTTTCGGCCTGAGTATGGGATCCCCACTGTCTCCCATACTCAGTAAAACAAACTAAATATGGAATTGTCTAACAGAATTGTATCCTATTTTAGCTGCACCCTTTATTAAACATAGTTTATGAATAGATATGTAGATGACAGTTTTGTCTCCCTCCCTCACAACCAACCCTAATGATGTCCTAAACTATATGAACTCTATTCATCCTTCAGATCAGTATACGATAGAAATGCCTCCCAACAACTCTATCCCCTTCCTCGGTACCTTAATCACATGGAATAAAAATCACTTGCAATTTACTATATAAAGAAAACACATTGGCACCAAACTATATACATTGGCTATATAATCATTCCCCAAACACAAAATAGCCTGTTCTGTCATCTCTATCTCTCCGTGCCTTTCGTTATATGCTCTCGCCCTCTTCTAGCACAAGAACTTTCAAATCACCAATACTTTCAAATCACTTTACTATCGTGAGTTTTTCATCACAAAAAGCATTAACAAAGCAAAAAGAGGTACTATAGCACCTTTCCCAGAAAAATAGGACAACACCGTCCTTTTGTAACCAACTTCCTCAATTCCCATTGATATTCGTTAAAAACAATATCATTACAAAAAATATTCTGCCTTATTTCCAGTCAATAACATCCCCGGTAAAAAAACATTCTCAAACCCCAACAAACGAAAAGAGAAAAACTAGCCCCCAAAGCTGGTAATATATCACACTCCCCCTCATTGCAATACTTGCAATAAAACAATACTATATGTAAACCATATTTGATTTGCAAAAGAAGCAAGAACATCAACATGACAGATGACCTGCACGAGGAACAGCAGAAATTTCAGCTTTAACAACGTGCATGAGGCGTAACTACAGGCCACTCTATCAATATCGACAATATAAAGATGATCAGAAATATCAATCACACGAACCATCGCAAAATCATGGGATCCTTTTGCATTTATAATATAACAACTGTACAATAAGAGGCAACCTGTGAAGGTTAAGATAGGATTGTTATACAAAATGAATATCCTGAAATACATCAAAATATTTCAACAACACGATGAAGAAAAGAGCAGACCAACTGAAACACACACTTGAAGCTGATGAAGATTCAAGAAAGAAATCTCAGAGTTCCCTTAGCCTGAAGCAGTCTCGCATGTCGGGACGAAAATTAGCTTTCTTTTTAAAATTTATTTCTCAACTTAAAAAAAAGTGTTCCTTTAAGCAAATCTTAGAAGGTGAAGCTAGTGGAATAGAAATGAACGTGAACAGTCAAAGCATAATACTTAAAAAGAAAGTCCGAGGGCTTACCCTCTCGTAAAGTAAAGATAAGTAACGTCACTAACGGACAAACGTAGTTTTCTTTAAAAATATGAACTTATGATAATAATATGAATATATAGTATAATATATATATAATATATATATATATATTATATATATATATATATATATTATTGAATATATTATTATATAATATATTATATATATATATATATATATATATAGATATATACATAATTATATAGTATATATTAATATAGTAATATTTCATACACCTTATTCTTCTCTAGAAAATCAATTATTTTCTAAAAATTCTTTCGAAAATATATATTGTAATTGAATTAAATTAAAATGTATTCCTTTTTCATAATTTAAATTATTAATTTAATTGATAATTCAGTACTTTAATCTTTCCATGCCTAGTTATTAAGACTTTACAGTGTTTTTGACTTAAATTTCTCAATTTTTAGCTCTAACCGTGACCGTGCCGGCGATCCGGTACTCACCGCGACCCCGTCCATGCATTCCATTCGGGTCCTGTAGGCAAAATTTCCCGGATAGTCAGCCAGGTCCGGCCCTAGAGGTCCCGGGTAGGCGTGCCGAAGCAAATATAGTTGAGTATGAGTCGACACGGCCGGCCACTCGCTCGCCTGCTGTACGGTCGCCGGGGAGCCGTAAGCTTATCGTGACATTCCCTATATACCAGTCCCTAGAAGACTCGTGAAACTCGCGAGCCTGTTTCGAGGCTTAAAAGCACAGTTACCCCAGAACGTAGAACGAATTCTATATTCCAGGAGTTTGAAGCCCATACCATTCTAGCTCCTGTCGCTATCGCGATAAGTGATGGTATATGGTCAGGCATAGCTACATTGCGCTACATTAATACTCTATAAATATTGATAGAATAATGAAATAATACAAATATGATATTGAATAAAAAAGTAATAAAAATAGTAATAATAATAGAATAATATATAAATAAATGAATAAGTAATAATAATGATAATATAGAAATAATACTAAAATAAATAATAATAATATAATAATAATGAATAATATGTAATCGCAATAATCAGATAAATAATAATGAATATAAAGATGGATATATAATGGTGATAATACATCACTACAGTAATACCATGCAAGTTATTAGCCAATACAGCAAACCAGGAACAGCTATCTAGACGAACTTGCTTTCGGAACTCAATTAAAACAATGTTCGAAATGTGCGCCGACAAACAACGCAATGCATTCATGCGACATCGCATTTGGTAGACTGTCGTACAACGTTTCGTAAACTGTGTTCCCGTTCTGCATAATATAATGGGAAGCCACACGCACACACACATGAAGTCAATTCGTCCTGTCATTGTTACACTGGCACCTTTGCGTTGTGGTTCCTGGCATTAGGTTTAGAGCAGACTGTAAATCATTTAGGTGTTGCGATTGGTGTCAAACATCGTCGTCAATAGAAGCAATTGTATTCCAAATACTACCATTCTATCACTAGATTTCATTTTTATAGACAGCCCGTTATGAATTCACCTGTAGTATATATAATATATTATATATATATATAATTATATATATATATATATGACTATATATATATATATATATATATATATATATATATATATATATAATATATAGTGATATATTATATATATATATAGTACATATATAGTATATATATATAGTATATATATATATATATATTATATATAAGTATATACTATATATATAGTATATATATATGGTATATTATATATTTATATATAGTGATATGAAAAATTTACTAAATATAAAATTTTAAGATTTTTCTTCCACGCTTGTTTGGAGCACCCTTTTATTTCGAGACGCACCAGTTTAAAACTACTACCTTTGTAAAAACTCACTACTCGGAGCCAGGGTAGATCGAGCAACAGTAAGGTCGGTTGGCAGTTATTTGTGCCTGCCACTGTCAGTGAAGTGCTTGTTGAAGAGGGACCTTGAGAATAAGGGGACAGATTTGTTATGAATGAATAATTCCTGAACTTTTTCTATCAACTTGCCACCGCGTCATTTCTTTTTATAGTATTAGATGTTAATAGTGGGTCAGCGATCAGCAATCTCGATTACGAACAGAAGATATCCAGAGGCAATGACAGAAGTCCCAGATCCGAGTTACTAACAAACATTGAGTGCAGGTCTTTGAGCAGTGTAATATGGTTTGATCTTGTATCACAAGGTTCTTCCAAAATTATAGTAGTAGCCACGACGATTCTATGTGAATGAAGCGTGGCTCTGCTATGTTGTTATAAATCATTTATGAGGTGAACTTTTTGAGATAATGAGCTCTATTTGGCCTAGGGGTGGATGTTTCGAACGTGGAATCAGATGGGGACGAAAATAGGCTGACGACGTGGTTCTCGACAAGGGGAGGCTACAAATCCTGGTGGTAAATAATAGTCATACAGCAGAGATTTGGGTTGTGCGACCATTTTGGGGGTGATTTTATTTGGTGGAGAGGCTTCTCCATGAATGCGAAGTAGGTTGAGTTCAACCAAGTAAATCTTATTGTGTGAACTTGGTTGGTCGTTAGAAGAGTAATCAAAATGCTCATGTTTATGAATGAAAGCGATATCAGCATCTGCCAAGCAAGTGCATGGGCATCTATTTTGCACCTCGTTCCTAAGAAAACACCAGGAACATGGAAACCCTGTGGGGATTTCAGAGCTCTTAATAATATTACCAAACAAGATAGATATCCGATCCTGCATATTTAAAGCCTGTTACAACGCCTGCATCACTCAAGTTTATTCTCAAAAGTTGATCTTCAAGAGGTGTATCATCAGATCCCAATTCGCATGGACGAAATAAAAAAAACCGCAGTTAATACTCCTTTTGGTCTCTTCGAGTTTTTATCTATGCCGTTTGGATTAAAAAATACGGAAGCTACATTTCAAAGAGTGATGGATTCAATCTTTAGAGACCTCCCGTTTGTTTTTACATATCTGGATGATTGTCTTATCTTCACTACTTCAATAACTGAACATGGTAATCGTCTCAACGAAGTTTTTCACCTTCTTCAAGAAAACAGATTTAAAATTTCATTGGAAAAGTGTTAATTCTACCAGACTTCACTAACCTTTCTCGGTTACAAAGTCTCTTCGGAAGGATTGACACCTCCAAATGAAAAAAATTGAAGCAATCACAACTTCTCCCCTTCCACCAGATTCAGCTTCACTTCGAAGATAAATCGTAATGCTAGGGTATTACAGGAGATTTATTCCTAATTTTGCTACAATTGTTTTCCCACTCTCGGAGAAGGCAAAATTTCACCCTAAAGATAAGTTCATCAGTTAGACTCTAGAAGAAATAACATCTTTTCAAGAAATTAAGGAAGCCCTTCAAAACGCAGTAACACTTCCATTTTCCTTACCAAACGTAGCTCACCTACAATTAGTAACCTACAGCAGTCAGACCAACCATCTGGTGTAAAGCTGCCCTAGCTCTACACCAGATGGTTGGTGGCCAACCTGTTCCCATCGATTTCTACAGCAAGAAGTTATCAGACCGACAACGGAAATATTCTGCATTTTACAGAGAACTCTTAGCAGCATATTATTCCATGCTTCATTTTAAACATATATTGGAAGGAAAAACAGTCACACTTTGCACAAACCATTTCCTATTCCAAGAATCCTGCCAAAAGTGATCGTCAGCAACGGTATCTTTCGGTTTTCAATGAATACCTTTGTACAATGCATTATATTAGAGAAGAAGACAATATCGTAGCAGACACTTTTTCCCGGATTGCTTCGGTAACAGTGGACGCTGGCAATTTGCCTGCTATAGCTCGACTTCAAGAAACGGATGAAGAAATCAAACAATATTACA